>WNWK01008147.1:35000-65000 GCA_009830355.1 Cherax destructor
CCCACCCTCTCCGCCTCTTACTTCCCTCCCCCACCCTCTCCGCCTCTTCCTTCCCTCCCCCACCCTCTCCGATCCCTCCTCTATCCCCCCTCTCCACTTCTTCCCTCCCTACCTTCTCCGCTTCCTCCCTCCCCACCCTCTCCACTTCCTCCTTTCCCCACCCTATCCACTTCCTTCCTCCCTTCCCCTCCTCCATCGCTTTCTCCCTCACTTTCTTTTTCCCTATTTCCTCTCTTCCTTTAATTCCTCTCTTCCTCCTTGCCTCTTATCAGACATAATGTCCAATTTCCCCCTTGGCCTCCCTGAGACCTTCCCTCCCACCATCACCTTCTCCTTCCAACCTTACCTTTCCCGTCCTTCCCCCACCATCACCTCCCTCTCCCACCCTTACCTTCCCCCACCATCACATTTCCCCTTCTTCCCCCATCCTACCCCTCACCTTCACACCAAAGAGAAGTTACGAGCTTACGAATCTTTTCCCCTCTCCACCTACCCATTACCACGTGCACCCCCTTCCCCTTATGTCCTCCATGACCCCCTTTCCCTTATGTACTCCATGACCCTCTTCCCCTTAGGTCCTCCATGACCCCCTTCCCCTTATGTACTCCATGAAGCCCTTCCCCTTCCCCTTATGTACTCCATGAAGCCCTTCCCCTTCCCCTTATGTACTCCATGAAGCCCTTCCCCTTCCCCTTATGTACTCCATGAAGCCCTTCCCCTTCCCCTTATGTACTCCATGAAGCCCTTCCTTCCCTTATGTACTCCATGAAGCCCTTCCCTTCCCTTATGTACTCCATGAAGCCCTTCCCTTATGTACTCCATGAAGCCCTTCCCTTATGTACTCCATGAAGCCCTTCCCCTTCCCCTTATGTACTCCATGAAGCCCTTCCCCTTATGTACTCCATGAAGCCCTTCCTTCCCCTTATGTACTCCATGAAGCCCTTCCCCTTATGTACTCCATGAAGCCCTTCCTTCCCTTATGTACTCCATGAAGCCCTTCCTTCCCTTATGTACTCCATGAAGCCTTCCTTCCCTTATGTACTCCATGAAGCCCTTCCTTCACCTTATGTACTCCATGAAGCCCTTCCTTCCCTTATGTACTCCATGAAGCCCTTCCCTTATGTACTCCATGAAGCCCTTCCTTCCCTTATGTACTCCATGAAGCCCTTCCTTATGTACTCCATGAAGCCCTTCCCTTCCTTATGTACTCCATGAAGCCCTTCCCTTATGTACTCCATGAAGCCCTTCCTTCCCTTATGTACTCCATGAAGCCCTTCCCCTTCCCCTTATGTACTCCATGAAGCCCTTCCTTATGTACTCCATGAAGCCCTTCCCTTCCCCTTATGTACTCCATGAAGCCCTTCCTTATGTACTCCATGAAGCCCTTCCTTCCCTTATGTACTCCATGAAGCCCTTCCCCTTCCCTTATGTACTCCATGAAGCCCTTCCTTCCCTTATGTACTCCATGAAGCCCTTCCTTCCTTATGTACTCCATGAAGCCCTTCCTTCCTTATGTACTCCATGAAGCCCTTCCCCTTCCTTATGTACTCCATGAAGCCCTTCCCCTTCCCTTATGTACTCCATGAAGCCCTTCCCTTCCCTTATGTACTCCATGAAGCCCTTCCTTCCCTTATGTACTCCATGAAGCCCTTCCTTCACTTATGTACTCCATGAAGCCCTTCCCCTTCCCTTATGTACTCCATGAAGCCCTTCCCCTTATGTACTCCATGAAGCCCTTCCCCTTCCCTTATGTACTCCATGAAGCCCTTCCTTATGTACTCCATGAAGCCCTTCCCCTTATGTACTCCATGAAGCCCTTCCCTTCCCTTATGTACTCCATGAAGCCCTTCCTTATGTACTCCATGAAGCCTTCCTTCCCTTATGTACTCCATGAGCCCTTCCTTCCTTATGTACTCCATGAAGCCCTTCCCCTTATGTACTCCATGAAGCCCTTCCCCTTATGTACTCCATGAAGCCCTTCCCCTTCCCCTTATGTACTCCATGAAACCCTTCCCCTTCCCCTTATGTCCTCCATGAAGCCCTTCCCCTTCCCCTTATGTACTCCATGACATCCTTTCCTTACCAGCTTGAAGGCGATCCTTAGGTCTATGTCTGAAGACAGTCCCTAGTTCTACTGGAGTTACTTTGATAGTAACTCCAGTACCAGCTGGATGGTTATATACTTTGATAGTAACTCCAGTACCAGCTGGATGGTTATATACTGTGATAGTAACTCCAGTACCAGCTGGATGGTTATATACTGTGATAGTAACTCCAGTACCAGCTGGATGGTTATATACTGTGATAGTAACTCCAGTACCAGCTGGATGGTTATATACTGTGATAGTAACTCCAGTACCAGCAGGGTGGTTATATACTGTGATAGTAACTCCAGTACCAGCTGGATGGTTATATACTGTGATAGTAACTCCAGTACCAGCTGGATGGTTATATACTGTGATAGTAACTCCAGTACCAGCTGGAAGGTTATATACTGTGATAGTAACTCCAGTACCAGCTGGATGGTTATATACTGTGATAGTAACTCCAGTACCAGCTGGAAGGTTATATACTGTGATAGTAACTCCAGTACCAGCTGGATGGTTATATACTGTGATAGTAACTCCAGTACCAGCTGGATGGTTATATACTGTGATAGTAACTCCAGTACCAGCTGGATAGTTATATACTGTGATAGTAACTCCAGTACCAGCTGGATGGTTATATACTGTGATAGTAACTCCAGTACCAGCTGGATGGTTATATACTGTGATAGTAACTCCAGTACCAGCTGGAAGGTTATATACTGTGATAGTAACTCCAGTACCAGCTGGATGGTTATATACTGTGATAGTAACTCCAGTACCAGCTGGAAGGTTATATACTGTGATAGTAACTCCAGTACCAGCTGGATGGTTATATACTGTGATAGTAACTCCAGTACCAGCTGGATGGTTATATACTGTGATAGTAACTCCAGTACCAGCTGGATAGTTATATACTGTGATAGTAACTCCAGTACCAGCTGGATGGTTACATACTGTGATAGTAACTCCAGTACCAGCTGGAAGGTTACATACTGTGATAGTAACTCCAGTACCATCTGGATGGTTACATACTGTGATAGTAACTCCAGTACCAGCTGGAAGGTTACATACTGTGATAGTAACTCCAGTACCAGCTGGAAGGTTACATACTGTGATAGTAACTCCAGTACCAGCTGGAGGTTAATACTGTGATAGTAACTCCAGTACCAGCTGGAAGGTTACATACTGTGATAGTAACTCCAGTACCAGCTGGAAGGTTACATACTGTGATAGTAACTCCAGTACCAGCTGGAAGGTTACATACTGTGATAGTAACTCCAGTACCAGCTGGAAGGTTACATACTGTGATAGTAACTCCAGTACCAGCTGGAAGGTTAATACTGTGATAGTAACTCCAGTACCAGCTGGATAGGTTTACTACTGTGATAGTAACTCCAGTACCAGCTGGAGGTTATATACTGTGATGTAACTCAGTACCAGCTGGAGGTTAATACTGTGATAGTAACTCCAGTACCAGCTGGATGGTTATATACTGTGATAGTAACTCCAGTACCATGCTGTGAAAGTCCCTAGTTACTGTGATAGTAACTCCAGTACCAGCTGGAAGGTTACATACTGTGATAGTAACTCCAGTACCAGCTGGAAGGTTATACTGTGATAGTACTCCAGTACCAGCTGGATGGTTATATACTGTGATAGTAACTCCAGTACCAGCTGGATGGTTATAGTGATGCTCCAGTCCAGTGAGTAATACTTTCCCAGTACCAGCTGATGGTTTTACTCATACTGTGATAGTAACTCCAGTACCAGCTGGAAGGTTACTACGTGATAGTAACTCCAGTACCAGCTGGAAGTGGATTACTCAGTCCATGTGTGATAGTAACTCCAGTACCAGCTGGAGTGTTATCAGTAACTGAGGTAACTGTAACTCAGTACCAGCTGGATGGTTATATACTGTGATAGTAACTCCAGTACCAGCTGATGGTTAAGTACTGTGATACTACTCAGTACCAGCTGTGATAGGTACTAACTGTGATAGTAACTCCAGTACCAGCTGGATATTTGTACTTAGAGTGAGTGTTATACTTGTGTAACTCCAGTCCATGTGTGATATCTGTGATGTACCAGCAGTGAAGGTCAGTTTTGTGTGACCCATCCATGTAGTTATATACTGTGATGTAACCCAGTCCATGTGTACTAGTCATGTGTGACCCCAGTCCATGTGTGACCCCAGTCCATGTGTGACCCCAGTCCATGTGGATAGTATGTGTGACCCACCAGTGAAGTCATGTGACCCAGTCCAGTGGACCCCAGAGTCATGTGTACCCCAGTCCATGTTAGTTTTGATGTCCGTGTACCCCAGTCCATGTGTGACCCCAGTCAGTGTGACCCCAGTCATTGTGACCCCAGTCCATGTGTGACCCCCAGTCCATGTGTGACCACCAGTCCATGTGTGACCCCAGTCCATGTGTGACCCCCAGTCCATGTGTGACCCCCAGTCCATGTGTGACCCCAGTCCATTTTACCCAGTCCATGTGTACCCCAGTCAGTGTGACCCCGAGTCATGTGTGACCCCAGTCCATGTGTGACCCCAGTCCATGTGACCCAGTAGTCCCCATTTTGACCCAGTCATGTCCAGTCAGTGGACCCAGTCCATGTGATGATCCCCAGTCCATGTGTGATCCCCAGAGTCATGTGTGACCCAGTCCATGTGACCACCATTGTGACCCCCAGTCCATTGACCAGGTAGGACCGTCTGCCAGTCCATAGACTAGGACCGTCTATGTGGACCGTCTCCGTACATAGACCTAGGGACCGTCTCCGTACATAGACCTAGGGACCGTCTCCGTACATAGACCTAGGGACCGTCTCGACTTAGACCTAAGGACTGTCTCAGATTTTGAGTTAGGGACTGTCTTCAGAGCATAGACCTAGGGACTGTCTTCAGACATAGACCTAGGGACTGTCTTCAGACATAGACCTAGGGACTGTCTTCATAAACCTAGGGACTGTCTTCAGACAGACCTAGGGACTGTCTTCAGATATAGACCTAGGGACTGTCTTCAGACATAGACCTTTGGACTGTCTTCAGACATAGACCTTGGGACTGTCTTCAGACATAGACCTAAGGACCGTCTCCATTTAAACTTAAAATAGTTTGTGGGTTGCATCAAAAGGAGTCTATTTAATCTACACTAGCATACTACACCTGCACAATAAATGTGCACCGCACACCTGCACACTACACCTGGCGCTCTATAACCCTTATGGGTTTAGTGATTGAATATTATGATATTAGGGTACCATAACAACATTGAATTTCAATAAGAGCACAGCAGTATCCTGGCTGGGAATGGCTGCTCAGATTTCTCTCAATACTACTTAGCCTTTAAACATTACATCACACCTACACACTAATGTTTATATCTATATCCATTATATATATATATATATATATATATATATATATATATATATATATATATATATATATATATAAAATGTGTGTGTGCTCACCGATTTGTGTTTGTAGGTGTCGACACTTACCTCCTGGCTCCGCCTCTGACCTTTGGATTCTACCTACCTGGAGGGTATTCCGGGGATCACGGTCTGGTGCAGGGCCTGATCAACCAGGCTCTTACTGCTGGCCGCACGTAGTCCTTTTAACATAAGAACATAAGAAAGAAGGAACACTGTAGCAGGCCTACTGGCCCATGCGAGGCAGGTCCACGTCTCCCACCGGCTTAAGCCAATGCCCCGCCCCAGCCAGGTCAGGTTACATTCACTTAAGGAAGGAGCACGGCATCTGACCTAGTAGCACAAATTAGTCAGGTCCAACTCACACCCGCCCGCACCCACTCATATATTTATCTAGCCTATTTTTAAAACTACACAACGTTTTAGCCTCTATAACTGTACTCGGGAGTTTGTTCCACTCATCGACAACTCTATTACCAAACCAATGCTTTCCTATATCCCTCCTGAATCTGAATTTATCCAACTTAAAGCCATTGCTGCGAGTCCTGTCAATACAAGATATTTTTAGCACGCTATTTACATCCCTTTATTTATTCCTGTTTTCCATTTATACACCTCAATCATATCCCCCCTAATTCTACGCCTTTCTAGAGAGTGCAGATTCAGGGCCCTCAGTCTATCCTCATAGGGAAGATTTCTGATACATGGAATCAACTTAGTCATCCTCCTTTGTACGTTTTCCAGAGCATTTATATCCATTCTGTAATACGGTGACCAAAACTGTGCAGCATAATCTAGATGAGGCCTAACCAAGGATATATAGAGTTGAAGAACAACCTGAGGACTCCTATTATTTATGCTTCTTGATATGAAGCCAAGGATTCTGTTCGCTTTATTGCGAACACTTATGCACTGCTGTCTTGGTTTTAGATTACTGCTAACCAGAACTCCTAAATCCTTTTCGCAATCAGTAGTATTAAGATCTACATTATTTAGTTTATATGTGGCATGGTTATTGTCCTGTCCAATATTTAGAACTTTGCATTTATCTATATTAAACTGCATCTGCCACTTCTCCGACCACTGCATTAGTCTATTCAAATCTTCCTGGAGTGCTCTAATGTCCTCATTTGAATGAATTGGACGGCCTATTTTGGTGTCATCGGCAAATTTGCTTATGTCTCTATTTATTCCCTCATCTATGTCGTTTATGTAGATTGTGAACAACAAGGGCCCAATACTGACCCCTGTGGAACACCACTTGTGACGCTTCCCCACTCTGATTTCTCCCCATTTATGCAAACTCTCTGCTGCCTATTTGTCAACCATGCCTCTATCCAGGAAAAAATTTCTCCTCCTATTCCGTGTGCCTTAATTTTCCTCAATAGTCTTTGATGTGGGACTCTATCAAAAGCCTTACTGAAGTCCATATACACAATATCATATTCATTACCATGATCTACCTCCTCTCCATATCTGCCCTCTCAATTTCTCTTAGGATTTCGTATGTTGTAATCATGTCTTCCCTAGCTCTTCTCTCTGCCAAGGTGGTCAGGGGTCAGCGCCTTCAACTTCTCTTAATATTGCCTGGATACCAACCTATGGACCATTTCGAATGACCAGGTGGGGACTCCATGCTGGGGCTGCGTACTCTGTGATCGGCCTGACATATGCTGTATTTAAGATTCTAAAGGAATCTTTATTCAACATAATGAATGTTATTCTGAATTTTGCTATATTAGGTTCTGAAGAATATAAGGTGCTGAAGGAATCCTTATTGAAGCTCCTGAATGTTATTCTGAGAATTAATCCCTCTTGTGGTATTACATCAACTGCTTTTCTGGAGTCCAAGAAGATGTAATCCACTAAACTCAGTCTTTCTCGGTTTATCTCTGTGACTGTAATGCAACTCCACCACCTTCGTAAAACAAGATTTTCTACCCCTAAAACCGTGATGCTTTTCTTTAAGAATCTTCTTCACTCTTAGTACTCCTGTAATTGTGTGTACTCACCTAGTTGTGGTTGCAGGGGTCGAGTCATAGCTCCTGGCCCCGCCTCTTCACTGGCCGCTACTGGGTCTCTCTCCCTTCGCCATGAGCCTTATCATACCTCTTCTTAAAGCTATGAATGGATCCTGCCTCCACTACATCGCTTCCCAAGCTATTCCACTTCCTGACCACTCTGTGACTGAAGAAATACTTCCTAACATCCCTGTGATTCATCTGAGTCTTCAACTTCCAACTGTGTCCCCTTGTTGCTGTGTCCCATCTCTGAAACATTCTGTCTCTGTCCACCTTGTCAATTCCTCTCAGTATTTTATATGTCGTTATCATGTCCCCCCTTTCTTTCCTGTCCTCCAGTGTCGTCAGGTCGATTTCCCTTAACCCCTTAACTCCGGGACTAGTCGTGTTGCAAACCTTTGCACTTTCTCTATTTTCTTATGTGCTTGGCTAGGTGTCGGTTCCAAACTAGTGCTGCGTACTCCAGTATGGGCCTAACGTACACAGTGTACAGGGTTCTGAACGATTCCTTATTAAGATGTCGAAATGCTGTTCTTAGGTTTGCTAGGCGCCCGTATGTTGCAGCAGTTATTTGGTTGATGTGCGCCTCAGGAGATGTGCCTGGTGTTATACTCACCCCAAGATCTTTTTCCTTGGGTGAGGTTTGTAATCTCTGGCCCCCTAGACTGTACTCCGTCTGCGGTCTTCTTTGCCCTTCCCAATCTTCATGACTTTGCATTTGGTGGGGTTGAACTCCAGGAGCCAATTCCTGAACCAGGCCTGCAGCCTGTCCATATCCCTTTGTAGTTCTGCCTGGTCCTCGTCCGATTGAATCCTTCTCATCAACTTACATCATCTGCAAACAGGAACACTTCGGAGATTATTCCTTCCGTCATGTCGTTCACAAATACCAGAAACAGCACCGGTCCTAGGACTAACTCCTGTGGAACCTCACTCGTCACAGACGCCCACTCTGACACCTTGCCACGAACCATGACTCGCTGCTGTCTTCTTGACAGGTATTCCCTGATCCATTGGAGTGCCTTCCCTGTTATCCCTGCCTGGTCCTCCAGCTTTTGCACTAATCTCATGTGTGGAACCGTGTCAAACGTCTTCTTACAGTCCAAAAAATGCAATCTACCCACCCCTCTCTCTCTTGTCTTACTGCTGTTACCCTGTCATAGACCTCCAGTAGGTTTGTGACACAGGATTTCCCGTCCCTGAAACCGCGTTGACTGCCGTTGATAAGCTCATTCCTTTCTAGGTGTTCCATCACTCTTCTCCTGACTATCTTCTCCATGACTTTGCATAATATACATGTCAGTGACACTGGTCTGTAGTTAAGTGCTTCATGTCTGTTTCCTTTTTTAAAGATTGGGACTACATTTGCTGTCTTCCATACCTCAGGTAGTCTCCCTGTTTCGATAGATGTGTTAAATATTGTTGTTAGAGGTACACATAGCGCCTCAGCTCCCTCTTCACTTCTTCCTCGGTTGCGTGTATTGTGTCCAATACTTGGTGGTGTACCCCTCCTCTCTGTCTTTCTGGAGTCCCTTCTGTCTCCTCTGTGAATTCTTCTTTGAATCACCTGTTGAGTTCCTCACACACTTCGCGGTCATTTCTTGTGATCTCTCCTCCTTCCTTCCTTAGCCTGATCACCTGGTCCTTGACTGTTGTTCTCCTCCTGATGTGGCTGTACAACAGTTTCGGGTCAGATTTGGCTTTCCCTGCTATGTCATTCTCGTATTCTTACCTGTGCATATTCGTTTCTGGCTCTACGACTGCTCTCCTTATTTTCCTGGGTCCTTTGCCTTCTATACTTCTTCCATTCCCTTGCACACTTGGTTTTGGCCTCTCTGCACCTTTGGGTGAACCACGGGCTCATCCTGGCTGTGTTAGTTACCATTTTGTCTTAGGCACATGTCGATTAGACACTAGGCCTGTTGTATATATATATATATATATATATATATATATATATATATATATATATATATATATATATATATATATTATATATATATATATATATATATATATATATATATATATATATGTGTGTGTGTGTGTATGGAAACACTTCGAAATGTTTCGGCCCCGCCGGGAATTGAACCCGGGCCATCCGTGCGTGAAGCGAGAGCTTTAGCAACCATGCCATCGGGGCGTGTGTGTGTGTGTGTGTGTGTGTACGCGCGCGTGCGTGCGTGTGCAGAGGAGCGCTCAGCAGGCTCGGAGGGGCCCCACAGGGAAAGCACTCTGGAAAACACAATATTATTTCAGTGACAGTTTATGAGCAGCAGCGTGGCGGTCGTGTTGGCTGACGGTCACACTGCGCTCTCCCAAGGCTTCGTTCCATTTCAAACCCTTCACGTGCGTCTATTTCTCGGCGATCTACTCCATGATCAAACATCAGTATTCGTTACCGAAGGTTAAATCAGGTTAATTTAACTTGAATTATCCTGTACTTGAGTTTATTTAACTGACAATAACCAAATGTAGTAAACGAGGTTAACAGTGGCTGTTCAACAGCGTCGCTTAATTCGGTTCTCGTTAAGCGGAGACGTGTTCATCGAGAACCAATAAGGATCAAGGAGACTCAACGAGAACCAACGGGAATAACAAGAACTAACTAGAACTTCCGAGAACTGTTGAGGATCACGTAAAGTAACGGCTGCAGGTCAAGCAGTTTTACACAAATTTATACCTAACGACAGAACCTTAAGTATTCTTTGCTATATATGTCGTGCCGAATAGGTAATACTTGTGATTTTGGCTTAAATAGCAACATTCTTCTTGCCGAATAAGGCAAGCGAAAATTTGTGTATGCAATAACTTCGCAAAAATCATTCTGAACCTAACGAAAAAATATATATTTAATTGTGTTTGTTTATTATTAATTTACTGTAAACTTATCTAAAATATATTTAGTTGGATTAAGCTTAAATTAAATTGTGCTTGTATAATAAGGTTAGGTAAGTTTTCTAAGGTTCTTTTGGTACAAAATTATTAATTTTTACATTAACATAAATGAAAAATATATCTTTAAACGTATAAGAGAAAAATTTAGAAAAGACTTAATTTTAAATGAGATCTTGCTAATTGACCAGTTATAATTATTCGGCACGACATATTTTATATATATATATATATATATATATATATATATATATATATATATATATATATATATATATATATATATATATATATATATATATATATATAGTTGTGATTTTCCTCAGCTATTATCAACTGCTGTTGTTGTTTTTCAGTCATTCCAACATAATTATTTGAATTTTTGTCTTGTAATTTACCAGATGTTTGGTTCTTCAAGTTGCTGGTGAAGGACTTGACTCAGGGATTTGGAGTTACATTGCCCTTCTTCAGATCATTTCCCAGGTGATGTACGGCCATTACGGGTTTAGCGCTCCCCATGAGTTTAGTAATAATGTATACCTTGGTTCAAAAGCATACTACTGTGACCGTGTACTCACCTAATTGTGGTTGCAGGGGTCGAGACTCAGCTCCTGGCCCCGCCTCTTCGCTGTCCGCTACTGGGTCTCTGCTCTCCCTGCTCCATGAGCTTTATCATACCTTGTCTTAAAACTATGTATGGTTCCCGCCTCCTTTATATCGTTCGCTAGACTATTCCACTTCCTAACTACTCTATGGCTGAAGAATTGCTTCTTAACATCCCTTTGACTCATCTGAGTCTTCAGCTTCCAGTTATGTCCCCTTGTTTCTGTGTTCCCTCTCTGGAACATCCTGTCACTATCTACCTTGTCGATTCCCCGCAGTATTTTGTATGTCGTTATCATGTCTCCTCTAACCCTTCTGTCCTCCAGTGTTGTTAGTCCTATTTCCCTCAACCTCTCTTCATAGGACAGTCCCCTGAGTTGTGGAACTAGCCTTGTCGCAAACCTTTGCACTTTCTCTAATTTCTTGACATGCTTGACCAGGTGTGGGTTCCAGACTGGTGCTGCATACTCTAGTATAGGCCTGACGTACACGGTGTACAGTGTCTTGAACGATTCCTTGTTAAGGTAACGGAACGCTAATCTTAGGTTTGCCAGTCGCCCATATGCTGCCGCAGTTATCTGGTTGATGTGTGTTTCCGGAGACGTGCTTGGCGTTATACTCACCCCAAGGTCTTTCTTCTTTGATGAGGTTTGTAGCCTTTGTCCACCTAGCCTGTACTCTGTCAGCGGTCTTCTTTGCCCTTCTCCGATCTTCATGACTTTGCATTTGGTGGGGTAAATTCGAGAAGCCAGTTGCTAGACCAGATGTCAAGTGCCCACAAATATGGGCATTATAGGAGCATTTAATTCTGAGCAAGGGTTTATGACGTTAACGTTTCGCTCAAGTAGAGCTTTGTTGATTGTTGCATTGGTGAATCTGTATGTACAGCGTAACTTTGTCTTTTATTAAGTTTCAGTATGCTTAGATTGGCCCAGTATTACGGCATTTCACTAAAACATAAGAAGGGAGGAGCAAATATTCTGTTAGTGGGATGGATTGTGAAGGACTTGCCTAGTATGGGCTAACAGGCTTGCTGCAGTGTTCCTCCTTTCTTATGTTCTTATGTTCAATGCAGTAGGCCTACTGGCCCATACTTAGCACAGGTCCTTGTCAAACCCAAATCCACTAAAAAATATTCAAACAACCCATTACCATTATTACACAAGGAATAAGCTTTGATAACCCGATTAAGTCAAGTACAAGTCTCATTCTAACCTAACCCCTCTCACTTACGTATTTATCTAACCTATATTTGTAGCTACCCAAGGTTTTATCTTCCATGACCCTATTAGGTAGGCGGTCCCACTCATCAACTACTCAATTTCCAAACCAGTACTTTCCTATATCCTTTCTAAATCTAAAGTTATCCAATTTGAATTCATTATTTCGAGTTCTATCTTGAAGGAATATCCTCAGAACATTCTTTATATCTTCCTTATTACTGCCCATCTTCCACATCAATCATGTCTCCCTCATTCACTCGCTCTGTCTTTTAAACAAAAACTAGAAACTGCAGTAGTTATCTTTGATATAACGAGTAATTATTAAATATGACACAGTAATTACTCATTGTTAATTAAGACACTGGCTGATATTGACAACATTTCGGGGCCGTCCAGGGTATGTTTACTTTCAAACTTTTGTCTTCCTCAGTAGAGGGCGCCAGGAATCTGAACTAGTATCCTCCTCCTCCTCCTTCTATTTTTCTTACTCCTCCTTCTCCTCCTTCTTTTGATATTCCTCCTCCTCCTCCTCCTGGTTGAGGCATCTCGGGTAACTTGCTTATTTTTTCTCTATTTTCATCACGCTAATATAAGGAAGACTTATCCCACCAATAAGGACCACTAGTAAAGACTACTAATGAAGGCAACGAGGAAACACTACACATAAAATAACTAACAAACACCACTAATAAAACCATCAGTGAAGACCACTACTGAAAAAGAGGACCAAGAAAATAGGCCACTATAAAAAATCACGAATAAAGACCACTAAAAAGAACATTAATAAATATGACGAACAAAGATCACGAACAAACGAAAGTCACGAACAAATACTACCGACGAAGACCACGAACGAAGGAAGCGAACAAAGGCCATGAATGGAAACCACGAACAAAGACCACCAACGAAAACTACGAATCAAGACCATGAAGACCACGAACAAAAGCCACGAACCAAGACCATGAAGACCACGAACGAAGATCACAAACAAAGACCACGAACAAAGACCACATATAAGACCACGAACAAAGACCACTCATAAAGACCACGAACAAAGACCACGAACAAAGACCACCATAAAGACCATGAACAAAGACCACTCATGAAAGACCACGAACAAAGACCACTCATAAAGACCATTGGCAATACATCTCTGGGAATTCCTTCACGTTAGGGGAATAAAAGCTGACCCTTCCCCCGTCTGCAACCATTTTCTTGCAAACTTCTTCACTTGACTTACCTGACTGACTGACTGACTGACTGACTTACCTGACTGACTGACTGACTGTCAGAGAACCATGTGACGTAGGTCGTCTTATTGCTGTCGTCGTCCTCTTAAGATGCTGACGTCATCGTCTTACTGCTGACGTCGTTCTTTTAAGACGTTGACGCCATCGTCTTACTGCTGACGTCGTCTTCTTAAAGACGCTGACGTTATTCGTCTTACTGCTGACGTTATCACCTTAAGACGTTTACGTCATCGTCTTACTGCTGACGTCATTGTCTTTAAAGGTTGACGCCATCATCTTGCATTGACGTCGTTGTCCTAAGAGGCTAACCTCATAGAGTTACTGCTGACGTCGACGTCTTAAGGAGGCTGACGTCATCGTCTTAGTGCTGACGCAATCTTCCTAGCGCTGACATCAGCAGTTTACGCTCTGACGTCATCTTTATACGTTATAACATCGTTTTCATACCTCGTACGTCATCGTTTTATATACGGATATATAAACAAGATTTGATGGATATATAAACAAGATTGATGGATATATAAACAAGGTTGATGGATATATATAAACAAGGTTGATGAACATATAAACGAGGTTGATGGATATATATAAACAAGGTTGATGAACATATAAACAAGGTTGATGGATATATAAACAAGGTTGATGGATATATATAAACAAGGTTGATGGATATATATAAACAAGATTGATGGATATATAAACAAGGTTGATGAACATATAAACAAGGTTGATGGATATATATAAACAAGGTTGATGAATATATAAACAAGGTTGATGGATATATAAACAAGGTTGATGGATATATAAACAAGGTTGATGGATATATATAAACAAGGTTGATGGATATATAAACAAGGTTGATGAACATATAAACAAGGTTGATGAACATATAAACAAGGTTGATGGATATATAAACAAGGTTCATGGATATATAAACAAGGTTCATGGATATATAAACAAGGTTGATGGATATATAAACAACGTTAATGGATATATAAACAAGGTTGATGGATATATAAACAAGGTTGATGAATATATAAACAACGTTAATGGATATATAAACAAGGTTGATGAACATATAAACAAGGTTGATGGATATATAAACAAGGTTGATGGATATATAAACAAGGTTGATGAATATATAAACAACGTTAATGGATATATAAACAAGGTTGATGAACATATAAACAAGGTTGATGGATATATAAACAAGGTTGATGAACATATAAACAAGGTTGATGGATATATAAATAAGGTTGATGGATATATAAACAACGTTAATAGATATATAAACAACGTTAATGGATATATAAACAAGGTTGATGGATATATAAACAAGGTTGATGGATATATAAACAAGGTTTAATGGATATATAAACAAGGTTGATGGATATATAAACAAAGTTGATATATGTATAAACAAGGTTGATGGATATATAAACAAGGTTGATGGATATTATAAACAAGGTTGATGGATATATAAACAAGGTTTGATGGATATAGGAAGAATATTTGGATAGTTTTGATGACTTTGGACAAGTCTCAATATCACTAATAGCACGAGATTATTATTATTGTTATTAATTATTATTGTTATTATTTCTTTTATACATTTATGGGGACGTATTAAAGTCGAAGGGGTCATATAGCGTCTGGGAAATGGGAGTTGATCTGAGGAATAATAGATGAGCTACAGTTCCTTGGATCAAGAGTTGTTCACCAGTACTAAATAGAAGAGGTAGTGTGTAGCCCATGTTTCATTTGCTTCCCTAATTTCAATGATTTTTTTCTCAACATGGTATGGTGTATTTACCCTCCTTCCCCTCGCTCCCTGTTTCATGGTAGCAGTGGCTGGAGGGTGGGGAGAGGGCCTTCTGCTTTGCTATCTTTGATGCTTACACGTAGATGATACTCGATGGTCCTTAATGAAAGTAGAAGTAGATAGTTGTTGTCAGCAGATAGTGTGGTTGTGTAGGTGTGCGTCACCTGCTGTCTGTCCCATGTGCTTCCACCTACGTCCTTATAATGAACTAAATGTAGCAATAATACTACAAACACCACCACTACCACTGCTACTACTACTACAACCACTACTATAACTACTACTTTTACTATTACCACCACCATCACTACAGCTACTACTAGGACTACTACTGCTATTACTACTATTGCTACTACTACTGAGAAATTACAATATTAACACTATATTATTATTATTATTATTATTATTATTATTATTATTATTATTATTATTATTATTATTATTATTATTATTATTATTATTATGCAAGCAGCAGTGAGAAAAATAAATATTTCATAAAGAAAATCCCCGTGGCAACGTCTTAGGGATTTACCCAGCAGCATAGAGAGGCTCGGGCCTTGAATTTTTTTTTAATACTGGGTATTAGGAGGTGAGAACCATGTGAGATAAGCGCCTCGGGTCTTAGCCCGTGGTCTGGGACCACCAGTTTCTGTGGTCTTGGGTCTAAGACCCTCCCACACTTAAGAGAAGAAGCTGTTGGTATATGGAGATGCGTCTAACCCAAATGTTGGTAATCCTGTTTCATGCCCAGATGGTATTCATGTGAGGGTGAGAGAGAGAGAGAGAGAGAGAGAGAGAGAGAGAGAGAGAGAGAGAGAGAGAGAGAGAGAGAGGGATGGAGGGAGGGAGGGAGAGAAAGAGCTACAAGGAGAGTACGCCTGCTCGTCTTGTGGAATAATATGTGACTTCTGGAGAGAAAGCATGTGTGTCAGCATTGGCTTCACTATTACAAGCATTTATGAGAAAATTTCTTGCAGTGACCAGGGGGATGGGGGGTAGTGGTTGTGGTGGTAGTAGTGGTTGTGGTGGTAGTAGTGGTTATGACGATAGACATAGTCTAACAACATGGTGGTGGTATGCGCTGTAAACAGGTCATATCTGCGCACAATTCCATTCCATTAGCGATTTCTTTTTTTCTATTTCAAATTATTACTTTTTTTTGTATTCACATCCAAGTTGGAAGGTTTGGGGTTCATGTGAACCAGACACCAGTGTCAAGGTTCTTGGTCCTTGGGAAGGTTCTTGGTTCTTGGAAAGGTTCTTGGCTCTTGGGAAGGTTCTTGGTCCTTGGGAAGGTTCTTGGCTCTTGGGAAGGTTCTTGGTTCTTGGGAAGGTTCTTGGTCCTTGGGAAGGTTCTTGGTTCTTGGGAAGGTTCTTGGCTCTTGGTAAGGTTCTTGGTCCTTGGGAAGGTTATTGGTCCTTGGGAAGGTTCTTGGTCCTTGGGAAGGTTCTTGGTCCTTGGGAAGATTCTTGGCTCTTGGGAAGGTACTTGGTCCTTGGGAAGGTTCTTGATTCTTGGGAAGGTTCTTGGTCCTTGGGAAGGTTCTTTGTCCTTGGGAAGGTTCTTGGTTCTTGAGAAGATTCTTGGTTCTTGGGAAGGTTCTTGGTCTTATCTAGATTATGCTGCACAGTTTTGGTCACCGTATTACAGAATGGATATAAATGCTCTGGAAAACGTACAAAGGAGGATGACTAATTTGATCCCATGTATCAGAAATCTTCCCTATGAGGATAGACTGAGGGCCCTGAATCTGCACTCTCTAGAAAGGCGTAGAATTAGGGGGGATATGATTGAGGTGTATAAATTGAAAACAGGAATAAATATAGGGGATGTAAATAGCGTGCTAAAAATATCTAGTATTGACAGGACTCGCAGCAATGGCTTTAAGTTGGATAAATTCAGATTCAGGAAGGATATAGGAAAGCATTGGTTTGGTAATAGAGTTGTCGATGAGTGGAACAAACTCCCGATTACAGTTATAGAGGCTAAAACGTTGTGTAGTTTTAAAAATAGGCTAGATAAATATATGAGTGGGTGCGGGTGGGTGTGAGTTGGTCCTGACTAGCTTGTGCTACTAGGTCAGATGCCGTGCTCCTTCCTTAAGTGAATGTAACCTGACCTGGCTGGGTCGGGGCATTGGCTTAAGCCGGTGGGAGACTTGGACCTGCCTCGCATGGGCCAGTAGGCCTGCTGCAGTGTTATTTCTTTCTTTCTTCTTATGTTCTTTGGAAAGGTTCTTGGTCCTTGAGAAGGTTCTTGGTTCTTGGGAAGGTTCTTGGTCCTTGGGAAGGTTCTTTGTCCTTGGAAAGGTTCTTGGTCCTTGGGAAGGTTCTTGGTTCTTGAGAAGATTCTTGGTTCTTGGGAAGGTTCTTGGTCCTTGGTCCTTAATCAACTACAGAAACGCAAGACTCATTGCCAGAGAAGACAACACTCAATACCGAAGAATCCTGGAGTCATCACTTATCTGTATATCCAACAACTTCAACGAAAACAACGGCTTCTACAACATAGCTGAACCTATTGCCAAGAAACTTCTTCATCGCTATCCCACATAAAAACATTAGAATGGAACACTGCAGAAGGTCTACCCATATACTTGTCCAATCTCTTTTTAAAGCTACTTTGAAGATTATCACATGCAGCATTCTCCACCTGACCCAGCATTCTCCACCTGACTAAATCCTATAAATACTCATGTATCTTTCATCCAGGTAGATCTGTTTGTGACTCTATAAAGCCCACTGCGTGGGTGAAACGTTGTCAATAAAGGATCACATTATACTGCTTATGTGTTTATTTTTCCATTGTGTCGGTATTTTATGCCATTTATTTCCAAGGTTCTTGGTCCTTGGGAAGGTAATCAGTCCTTGGGAAGGTACTCAGTCCTTGGGAAGGTACTCATTCCTTGGGAGGTACTCAGTCCTTGAGAAGGTACTCAGTCCTTGGGGAAGTACTCAGTCCTTGGGGAAGTACCCAGCTCTTGAGAAGGTAAACAGTTCTTGGGGAAGTACCCAGTCGTTGAAAAAGTACTCAGTCCTTGAGAAAGCACTCAGTCCTTGATAATGCACTGTCGCTGGGAGGGTACTTAGCCTCTGAGATAACGTACGCAGTCTTTGGGAAAGTACTCATCGGGTGAGTACTTTCCCCCACCATCACCACTGAACACCCCATCAGTACGTGCACTCAAAGTTTCCATTTTGCTCTGAAAACATTACCGTTGTTTCATTTTGGGTCACTCACCACGATAGCAAAAGTTCAGGTGTTGCTGCTGTAGTCATTAGCGAGTTTTATGACGAAATAAATTGGCACAAGGGAGGGTTCAAAAAAAGATTTTTGCCTTAGATGTTAATATAGCATAGTTACTCCTATTATTATCTTACATAAAAAAAATACTCCGGAAAATAAAAAAAATAAAAATAATTTATACTAATTTTACTAATAGGCTTATCAGATTTATTTATGCCATTTGATGTTTACATTTAAAATTATTCTATTTTTTCTTTAGCTTTGGTAAAATTTATTTATTTTTCCTTAAAGACCAGGATTTTTTTTATTTCGAAACAGTCGCTATGATCGAAAGTGATAGAAAAATCTTTAAAAACGAATAGTTTTCTTTAACGAGAAACGTTAGAGTGAATATATTGCGAATTATTAATAATTACAAATCTCAGACCTCGGAAAAAAACAGCTGGATTACAGTTGTGATTATTATAGATCAAGTTGTGATTATTATAGATCAAAGATGTGATTATTATTCATGAAACTGTGATCATTATAGATCAAACGGTAATTATAATATATCAAGGTGGCATTACACTGGTCTAGAGCCAAAACATAATTAAAACTAGTCACTCTTCATTAATTTTGTCACTGAATACGGAAACGATGCTTAATTTTTTAAGTTGGTTCTGTTTACAAAGATATGAAGAGTGAGGTTGTGCACTGCTTGACCTGGGAGGGAGGAAATAGGGTAAATAAACTGTATTGGGAGAAGACCTTTGATTCAAACCCACAGTGAGTAACTGTTTAAATATATATATGTATATACAGTTTCCAGTTTCTCGTCATCTGCTCTTTTATTCCAAGTTTCTTCTTTATGGATAACTAAATGTAATGAACACTTGTCATTGCTCAGTAAATAACCCACCTGGAGACAGAAACTCAGAAAATTATTTGTTCTGTATATTTCGATCCCCTTCTGGGACCGACTTACACAAAGTGGACCACCAGTTGTGTAACTTACTCATATTTGGGCAGTTTGTTTTGTACTAAGTGGACCACCAGTTGTGCTACTTACTTTTATTTGGGCAGTTTGTTTTGGTAAGTGTAGCGACATGTAATGATTCACTGGGGATTCAGGTATTACATCACCCGAGTACCTACTTAGGAATTGTTTCAGTTCGTTCCTCCTCATAACTCGGGAACGCCTCATCCAATCGGCTTCAAATTTTCAACGCTTGTGTACGGTAACGAGGACCAGATTCTTGGGACAATTGTCATGTTCACATGCCCTATGACCAAAGCTGCTGAACTCATTCCCAGCATCTAGGAATGGCTCAGATAACTTCCAAAACCCTCAGTGGCGGACCTTCAAACATTCACACAAAGTTGCCTTCTAATTCAGCGACGGTGGAGAGTGTAATTCAAGTGTAGTTGCTCACTTGATCATTTTCTATGTTAAATGATGTAAAATTTTTACTTCCGTTAGATCACCTTAAATTTTATTTGACCTCTTCTGAAGAGCTTTAGTATTTAATGGTTGATTCATCTTAGGACCAGGATAGTTCCTATTAAGTCCCGTTTATGTACAGGCAATTTTGTTGTTGTAGTAAAATAATTAAAACACTTGGAATCGTAGGAATCCATGTTATAGCTAGAGAATGACTCATCTGATCGGCTTAAAATTTTCACTACTGATGTGATTTTCTAAACACAAGACTCACGCTGCCATTGGCTGACATAAGTCCCAATTTGTCAATTTTATTGAATAAATAGTGATATTCACTTGAGAATGATTCATCTGGTTGACTTCAAAATATTATTGATGATGTATTCTATAAGAAGGATGATGACCCATAAGAATAGCTGCAAGTTTCAAATTTTACTGTAGTTAAAAAAAACTTGGAATAGTTGGAATCAATTTAATTACTTGAGAATGCCTTTTCTAATCGGCTTCAAACTTTTACCATTGATGGGCTTTATTAAAACACAATTTGTCACTCATTTTGAGCTGTGCAAATTACAATTCTGTTAATTTCATTACGTAAATTGTTTCTTCCGATCGACTTTCACTCTTAAATGTTAGTATACCTTAATTTGAAGTATTTTTGTATTAATTTTGGTCTATCTAGGTTCCAGTTTGTCATTTTTTCCAGTTTTAGCAAATTGAATTATTAAAAAACCCAAATCAAATATTTTTCCTTACAGGATTGTAGAAAATTTTAAATAAAATGTTTATGAGAAACAAAAATTTAAAAAATATAGTCTTTTTTTTATATAATGTTTTTAAGTTTAACAAGGACAGACTTTCCTATTTTGGGAACATTCTCTGCAACATTTTCGTTTAGTTTCTCACAAATTAAAGTTGATTACTTCAGAATGACTTATTCGATCGGCTTCAGACTTTTATCGCTGGTGAAGTGTATCTTGAGGCAAGATTCAGGGGACTATTTGCCCGCCTGACTGTCTCATGCATGGTCTTACATACCTCATTCTCAAATTTTGTTTTCTTGGGTAGACTAAAATTCCGTATGATTGGAAACAAAATTCCGTGTGATTGGAGACAAAATTCCGTATGATAGGAAAAAATGCGTATAATAGGAAACAAAATTCCGTATGACAGGAAACAAAATTCCGTGTGATAGGAAACAAAATTCCATGTGACAGGAGACAAAATTCCGTGTGATAGGAAACAAAATTGCGTATGACAGGAAACAAAATTGCGTATGACAGGAAGAGACAGGCTTCTGTGATCTGCTTCAGAATTTCAACAGTGGTATTTCCTACTTAGAAGGTTGGTATATTTAATGGATCGTGTTGATGCTATTTTGTCACTTTCAATCTCGAAATAGTGTAGTATTGTCTTATATCATTGCATTATTTTCCATTGATGCTGGTGAGGGGCTCTTGATCCAAGGCACTGGACTTATCTTCCCTTTGCTTGGGTCGAATTTGAATGTCTCCCATTCAACAAGCGCTATATAATCCCTACAGGTTTAGGGTTTTTCTCTGATTAAATTATAATAATTGTAATAATTATAATAATTGTAATTGTAATTATAATAATTGTAATAATCTTCAATGGCTGATGCTTTGCATTCAATGGATGAAATATTTCATGGACTAAGCCTGTGTAGACACAGATTGTTGTTGCAGTCTGTGGTGCCCCGTGGCCTGGTGGCTAAAGCTCTCCCTTCACACGGTGAGGGTCCTGGTTCGATTCCCGGCGAGGGTAGAAACATTAGGCGTGTTTCCTTACACCGGTTGTCTATGTTCACCCATCAGTAAAATGGGTACCTGGGTGTTAGTTGACTGGTGTGGGTCGCATCCTGGGACAAAACTGACCTAATTTACCCGAAATGCTCTGCATAACAAGCGGCTTTCTATATAGTAGTATGTCATTGATGTCAGCTAGGCCTGTATACCTTGTACATGTACTTGTAGAAATAAAGATATTATTATTATTATTAACTAAAACTTGTAGTGCTGATGTGGTTTTTGTCAAAAACAAAACAAAAAAACAATGTCTTGATGTTAGGTTGTGTAAGTTGTCATGTGACAGTTTGATCAACTTGGTTTCTGTGAAACAACTGGAGAATGTTTCTTCTGGTGAGAAATAAGTCACAGTGTTTGACTGTATTGATTTATTCTAGGTTACGTAAACCTAATGATCTTTTATGAGTATAATATGTGTGTGCCTCCAAGACCAGTTTTAAAATTTGTAATATTATGGGCACTATGAGTGCATAAAACCTACTTACTTAGTTAATTACTTGCATTCTTAAAAGATGGTCAGTCTTACTTATAATAATAATAATAATAATAATAATAATAATAATAATAATAATAATCTTTATTTCCACAAGTACATGTACAAGGTATACAGACCTAGCTGACATCAATGACATACTACTATATAGAAAGGCGCTTATTATGCAGAGCATTTCGTGGAAATTAGGTCAGTTTTTTCCCAGGATGCGACCCACACCAGTCGACTAACACCCAGGTACAATTTTAGTGATGGGTGAACAGGGACAGCAGGTGTCTTATGCAAGCACGTCCTAATGTTTTCCATCCGTACCGGGGCTCGACCCCCAAACTTCAGTGTGTGAACTGAGTGCGCTAGCGATCGAGCTATGCCTGTGTAGGTCCCAAACTGCTTTTTTGAAATTGGGAAAATTAAAATGCTGCTTGTCATACAGTAATGCAATTTCTGAGCGGCTGTTAGATTAATGTTCTTGTGTATGTCTCCTTTGAGAGATCTGAACTTATACTTGGGCTGTATGTCCTAATATACCATTTTTATTGAAGAAATTTGACTATTAGTTTCCATGTGATGACTTGTGAACACCTCCTCTGATTACCTTCAAATCTTCATCAATAGAATTTAACTGCATTATAGACTTACGTCGCACTCTGCACTATTCCAGTCGCATGTATTGAGGCACAGGGGATACCTTCCTCGGAACATTATTATTATCTTTTCAGCAAACTGGCCGTATCCCACTGAGGCAGGGTGACCTAAAAAAATGAAAAGTGTTCTTTATTATTATTATTATTATTATTATTATTTTTATTATTATTATTATTATTATTATTATTATTATTATTATTATTATTATTATTATTATTATTATATTATTATTATTATTATTATTATTATTATTATTATTATTATTATTATTATTATTATTATTATTATGATAGAGCAAACTGAAGGTGAATAACCAAGACACAGTGAGTGAATAACCAGGACACAGTGAGTGAATAACCAGGACACAGTGAGTGAATAACTAGGACACAGTGAGTGAATAACTAGGACACAGTGAGTGAATAACTAGGACACAGTGAGTGAATAACTAGGACACAGTGAGTGAATAACTAGAACACAGTGAGTGAATAACTAGGACACAATGAGTGAATAACTAGGACACAGTGAGTGAATAACTAGGACACTGAGTGAATAACCAGGACACAGTGAGTGAATAACTAAGACACAGTGAGTGAATAACCAGGACACAATGAGTGAATAACTAGGACACAGTGAGTGAATAACTAGGACACAGTGAGTGAATAACTAGGACACAGTCAGTGTATAACCCTGGTTCAGAAGTTTGCAAGATTTGCATTTAAACACCACGTCAGTAGCGCTCTGGGCCTTTAATGAGATGCCAGACATTGTTGTATGTTGCACCAGTGCTGGACTCCCAGTCCCTCACTGCTGAGTACACTCACTCACTCACCCACCCTGCCAGTACACTCACTGCCTGCCTGCCTTCCTGCCTGCCTGCCAGCCTGCATGCTAGCCTGCCTGCCTGCCTGCCTGCCAGCCTGCATGCTAGCCTGCCTGCCTGGCTGGCTGCCTGCCTGCCTGCCTGGCTGGCTGCCTGCCTGCCTGCCTGCTTGCCTTCCTGCCTGCTTGCCTTCCTGCCTGTCTGTCTGCCTGCCTGCCTGCGTGCCTGCCTGCCTGCCTGCCTGCCTGCCTGCCTGCCTGCCTTCCTGCCTGCCTGCCTTCCTGCCTGCCTGCCTTTACAGGTTTCTTTACAGAATCCACACAAGGGGAATGTTTCTCTTGGAAATTCTGCGCATGGTAATACTCAGAGGAAATGAAAGGTTTAATATGCCTACCATATTACATGTGCAGAGTTCCAGGCCTAAGGCTTCCATGTTTCTCTATTAAAAGAGGGTTCCGTTCAAGGGGTTTTGAACTTCCCGCCTACTGATGAAGATGATACGTTCAAAGGTTTTGAACTTTCACACCTACTATTAAAGATGGTACATTCAAAGGTGGTATAAACCTTGGTAATAGATGCAAACAACTTGGTTTAGGAAAAACGTAAGCAAAAACTAGGACATATTTATCAAAAAAACGTTTCGGTCCTGGGACCTTGATGACTTCTCAGAAGTGATCAAGGTCCCAGGACAGAAACGTTTTCTGATACATATGTCATAGTGTTTGCTTACGTGTTTTTTTCTAAACCAACGTTCAAAAGTTTTGAACTTTCTCATCTGCTGTTCAAAGGGTTTTAATTTCTTGTCTCACATCCTAAAGAATTCGCTCTAAGGTTCTTAGATATTGAACCTAACTGTTGCACATAATCCGTTCAAAAGTGTTAGATATCTCCCACTCACCACCCCACTCATCACCATGAGTGTAGTGTTATCCTGCCACCACTCAACACCCCACTCATCATCATGAGTGTAGTGTTATCCTGCCACCACTCAACACCCCACTCATCATCATGAGTGTAGTGTTATCCTGCCACCACTCAACACCCCACTCATCATCATGAGTGTAGTGTTATCCTGCCACCACTCAACACCCCACTCATCACCATGAGTGTAGTGTTATCCTGCCACCACTCAACACCCCACTCATCACCATGAGTGTAGTGTTATCCTGCCACCACTCAACACCCCACTCATCATCATGAGTGTAGTGTTATCCTGCCACCACTCAACACCCCACTCATCATCATGAGTGTAGTGTTATCCTGCCACCACTCAACACCCCACTCATCACCATGAGTAGTGTTATCCTGCCACTACTCAACACCCCACTCATCATCATGAGTGTAGTGTTATCCTTCCACCACTCAACACCCCACTCATCACCATGAGTGTAGTGTTATCCTTAGACCACTCAACACCCCACTCATCACCATGAGTGTAGTGTTATCCTGCCACCACTCAACACCCCACTCATCACCATGAGTGTAGTGTTATCCTGCCACTACTCAACACCCCACTCATCACCATGAGTGTAGTGTTATCCTGCCACAACTCAACACCCCACTTATCACCATGAGTGTAGTGTTATCCTGCCACCACTCAACACCCCACTCATCACCATGAGTGTAGTGTTATCCTGCCACCACTCAACACCTCACTCATCACCATGAGTGTAGTGTTATCCTGCCACCACTCAACACCCCACTCATCACCATGAGTGTAGTGTTATCCTGCCACCACTCAACATCCCACTCATCACCATGAGTGTAGTGTTATCCTGCCACCACTCAACATCCCACTCATCACCATGAGTGTAGTGTTATCCTGCCACTACACAACACCCCACTCATCACCATGAGTGTAGTGTTATCCTGCCACCACTCAACACCCCACTCATCACCATGAGTGTAGTGTTATCCTGCCACCACTCAACACCCCACTCATCACCATGAGTGTAGTGTTATCCTGCCACTACTCAACACCCCACTCATCACCATGAGTGTAGTGTTATCCTGCCATCACTCAATACCCCACTCATCACCATGAGTGTAGTGTTATCCTGCCACCACTCAACACCCCACTCATCACCATGAGTGTAGTGTTATCCTGCCACCACTCAACACCCCACTCATCACCACTGACGGTTCCTAGGATGAAGGAAGCCTTCTGTAAGGTGATAGGAAGCGAGGTGGTTGAGGGTTCCTAGGATGAAGGAAGCCTTCTGTAAGGGAAAGAATGTGAAGTAGTTGAGGGCTTCTTAGAAGACGGAAGCCTCTTGTAAGAAGATTGAAGCCTGACAACCAAGTTATATAAAAAATATGTTAATATATTCGACAAGTTTGGTGCTGAGGTTCTTCCAAGGTGATGAGACAGAGTGGTTCTGCAGTGGTAGATGGGTTAAGATAGTGAAGATTTGGGGTTCCACAGTGGTAGATGGGTTAAGATAGTGAAGATTTGGGGTTCCGCAGTGGTAGATGGGTTAAGATAGTGAAGATTTGGGGTTCCACAGTGGTAGATGGGTTAAGATAGTGAAGATTTAGGGTTCCACCGTGCTTGATGGGTTCAGATAGTGAAGATTTAGGGTTCCACCGTGCTTGATGGGTTCAGATAGTGAAGATTTAGGGTTCCACAGTGGTAGATGAGACTGAAGTAGTGAAGATTTGTGGTTATAAGAACATAACATAAGAACATAAGAAAAAGGAACACTGCAGCAGGCCTACTGACCCATGCGAGGCAGGTCCATCACTCACCGGCTTAGACCTGACCACCTGGAGCTAACCTTCTCCAGGTAAACTCCAGGTAGTCAGGTCACTTCCACTTAAGGAATTAGTACGGAATCTGACCTAGTAGCACAAGCTAGTCAGGTCCAACTCACACCCACCCACACCCACTCATGTATTTATCTAACCTATTTTTAAAACTACACAACGTCCCAGCCCCTATGACGGTACTCGGGAGTTTGTTCCACTCATCCACAACTCTATTACCAAACCAGTGCTTTCCTATATCCTTCCTGAATCTGAACTTTTCCAACTTGAAACCATTGCTGCGAGTCATGTCTTGGCTGGATATTTTCAGCACGCTATTTACATTCCCTTTATTTATTCCTGTTATCCATTTATACACCTCAATCATATCCCCCCTAATTCTACGCCTTTCAAGAGAGTGCAGATTCAGGGCCCTCAGTCTGTCCTCATAGGGAAGATTTCTGATACATGGAATCAACTTTGTCATCCTTCTCTGTACGTGTTCCAGTGCATTTATATCCATTCTGTAATACGGTGACCAGAACTGTGCAGCATAATCTAAATGAGGCCTAACCAAAGATATATAGAGTTGAAGAATAACCTGAGGACTTCTATTATTTATACTTCTTGATATGAAGCCAATGATTCTGTTAGCTTTATTGCGAACACTTATGCTCTGTTATACAGTGGTTGATGGGGTTAAGATAGTCCTACATTCGTAGATTGGGTTAAGATAGTGGTGTAATGGTACTACAATGGTTGATGGGTTAATAGAGTGTGGTAATAACTCTGCAGTGGTATTTTACGGTTCTATAATGGTAGGTGGGGTTAAGATAATGAGGTAGTGGTTTTAGGGTTGTAGATGGGGTTAAGATAGTGGGGATTTATTGTTCTATATTAATAGATGGGGTTAAGATAGCGGGGTGGTGATGGTGGTGATTATGGGTGTGGCAGCTGTGAGGGTGATATTTGTTGTTATTCGAATTCCCGATCATTCATTGACCTTATTCCCAGATTTATATTATGTACACACAAAAAAAAACACACACACACACACACACACACACACACACACACACACACACACACACACACACACACACACACACACACACACCCCTCTCTCTCTCTTTCCCCAATCAATCCCCTCCTCTCCCTATCTCTCCCTCTCCTTCTCTCCCTCCCATTCTCCCTCTCTCTCCCTTCCCCCTCTTCCCCTCCCTATCCCTCTCAGGTCTCCCTCCTGAAAATCTCCTCCCTCCTTCTGACACTCTCTCTGCCTCTCTCTCTATATCACTCTCT
Organism: Cherax destructor; assembly: GCA_009830355.1. NCBI lineage: Eukaryota > Metazoa > Arthropoda > Malacostraca > Decapoda > Parastacidae > Cherax > Cherax destructor. The sequence goes on from WNWK01008147.1 coordinate 62,841, forward strand.
CTGACTCTCTCTCTATACCACTCTCTCTGCCTCTCTATACCACTATCTGCCTCACTCTTCCCCTCCCTATCCCTCTCAGGCCTCCCTCCTGAAAATCTCCTCCCTCCTTCTGACACTCTCTCTGCCTCTCTCTCTATATCACTCTCTCTGACTCTCTCTATACCACTCTCTCTGCCTCTCTCTCTATACCACTATCTGCCTCTCTCTCTATACCACTCTCTCTGCCTCTCGATACCACTCTCTCTCTACCTCTCTGTCTCTCTCTACCTCTATCTCTCTGTCTCTCTCTCTCCCTCTCCCTAAATCTCTCCCTCTCTCCTCCCCTCCCCCTCCCATTATCCACCCCTCTCTCACTCTTCCTCTCCCTCTCTCCCTCCCCCTTCCTTCCCCGCTTGATCTGCCCCCTACCACACTACCTCCAAACAAATTCCCCCCCTCTCTCTCTCTCTCTCTCTCTCTCTCTCTCTCTCTCTCTTCTCTCCTTCTCCCTCTATCCCTTAATTGAGTACCCTGCCCTACGACCCCTCCTCTCTGTCCCTCTCATCTCTCCCCCCCCTTCTGACACTCTCACTACATCCATAAGGGCACATCGCAGGAATATGGGCAGTTCAGGGAGAAGGATGCCAACAAGGGGTACGATGGTCGCTCCAGGGAGTTTACAGTGGGAAGAGGAACTCAATAGAAGGGAAAAGGAATGGGAGAGGAGGATGTTGATGATCAGCGAGGGAATGGAGAGGAGGATCGCTGAGGAGAGCAGAAAATGGGAAATGCAAGTCAAAAATGCAGAAGACAAGATCCAGATCTTAGAAGTGAAGCTGCAGAGCCTGATGCAGAGTAGAGATGCAAGTACCTGTTCAGAATCGGTGCTTGGAGCGTGTGCATCAGACACAGCCAAAGGAAATGCAGAGAAAGGAGAAGAGCTCTTGAACGCTCAGGCACTGCCAGACACAAGTGGGGCCCGAAACAAGAGGAGCAGGATACCAACACCTATCAAAGGGATTGAGAAGACAAAAGAACTCTTGTATGCACAGGCACTGACAAACACACGTGGGGCATCTGACACAGTCATAGGGAATGCGGAGAAAAAAGAACTCTTGTATGCTCAGGCACTGTCAGACACACATGGGGTCCGATACAAGATGAGTAGGATACTAACACCACATGAGAGGGATATAGATAAAGCAACCAGGGACAAGAAGGGCTCCACAGAAGCAAAGCATCACAGTGGGCGCCTGTGACGAGCGGTGTACCGCAGGGGTCAGTCCTAGGACCAGTGCTATTCTTGCTATATGTGAATGACATGACGGATGGGATAGACTCAGAAGTGTCTCTTTTCGCAGATGATGTGAAATTAATGAGGAGAATCACATCGGATGAAGACCAAGCAGGACTTCAAAGTGACCTGGACAAGCTTGACATCTGGTCTAGCAACTGGCTTCTCGAATTTAACCCACCAAATGCAAAGTCATGAAGATCGGAGAAGGGCAAGAAGACCGCTGACAGAGTACAGGCTAGGTGGACAAAGGCTACAAACCTCATCAAAGGAGAAAGACCTTGGGGTGAGTATAACACCAAGCACGTCTCCGGAAGCACACATCAACCAGATAACCGCGGCAGCATATGGGCGACTGGCAAACCTAAGATTAGCGTTCCGTTACCTTAACAAGGAATCGTTCAAGACACTGTATACCGTATACGTCAGGCCCATACTAGAGTATGCAGCACCAGTCTGGAACCCACACCTGGTCAAGCACGTCAAGAAACTAGAGAAAGTGCAAAGGTTTGCGACAAGGTTAGTTCCACAACTCAGGGGTCTGTCTTATGAAGAAAGGTTGAGGGAAATAGGACTAACAACACTGGAGGAAAGAAGGGTCAGAGGAGACATGATAACGACATACAAAATACTGCGGGGAATTGACAAGGTAGATAGTGACAGGTTGTTTCAGAGAGGGAACACAGAAACAAGGGGACACAACTGGAAGCTGAAGACATTCGGCACCATATATATATATATATATATATATATATATATATATATATATATATGGCGTGCCGAATACGTAAAACTTGCATTTTAACTTAAATAGCAACGTTCTTCTTGCCGAATAAGGCAAGCGAAAATTTCGCAAAAAGCATTCTGAACCTAACGAAAAAAATATA
>WNWK01008147.1:72500-80000 GCA_009830355.1 Cherax destructor
TGAGTTGGTGAAGTTCACCATCATTTATATGTTGGGATTTATATTACAGTAGAAGAGAGTCTATATTTTCCAGCGGGAAGTTGACCGTGTCTGCTCACTCTCATTAAGGTGTGTATGTTACAAGCGACAGCAAGGAGGTAACAGTATTTGTGCTTAATCTGAAGAACAGTAATGGGCAGGGCTTGTAACTTTACTAAAGCACCGGCAGTGTCACTCCTTCCATATGTTTCGTGGCAGTTTTTGAATTTCTTGGCAAAATTCTCCTGAGTTCTATCGTCCAAAAAATGTCTCAACAACTTTGATTTATGTCAGGACGATTAGTGTGCACGAAGCTGTGTGTGCACGAAGCTGTGTGTACTCACCTAATTGTACTCACCTAATTGTGGTTGCAGGGGTCGAGACTCAGATAATGGCCCCGCCTCTTCTCTGTCTGCTACTGGGTCTCTGCTCTCCCTGCTCCATGAGCTTTATCATACCTTGTCTTAAAACTATGTATGGTTCCTGCCTCCACTATATCTTTCTCTAGTCCATTCCACTTCCTGACTACTCTGTGGCTGAAGAAATGTTTCCTGACATCCCTTTGACTCATCTGAGTCTTCAGCTTCCAGTTGTGTCCCCTTGTTTCTGTGTTCCCTCTCTGAAACAACCTGTCACTATCTACCTTGTCAATTCCCGCAGTATTTTGTATGTCGTTATCATGTCTCCTCTGACCCTTCTTTCCTCCAGTGTTGTTAGTCCTATTTCCTCAGCCTTTCTTCATAAGACAGACCCCTGAGTTGTGGAACTAACCTTGTCGCAAACCTTTGCACTTTCTCTAGTTTCTTGACGTGCTTGACCAGGTGTGGGTTCCAGACTGGTGCTGCATACTCTAGTATGGGCCTGACGTATACGGTATACAGTGTCTTGAACGATTCCTTGTTAAGGTAACGGAACGCTAATCTTAAGTTTGCCAGTCGCCCATATGCTGCCGCGGTTATCTGGTTGATGTGTGCTTCCGGAGACGTGCTTGGTGTTATACTCACCCCAAGGTCTTTCTCCTTTGTTGAGGTTTGTAGCCTTTGTCCACCTAGCCTGTACTCTGTCAGCGGTCTTCTTTGCCCTTCTCCGATCTTCATGACTTTGCATTTGGTGGGTTAAATTCGAGAAGCCAGTTGCTAGACCAGATGTCAAGCTTGTCCAGGTCACTTTGAAGTCCTGCTTGGTCTTCATCCGATGTGATTCTCCTCATTAATTTCACATCATCTGCGAAAAGAGACACTTCTGAGTCTATCCCATCCGTCATGTCATTCACATATAGCAAGAATAGCACTGGTCCTAGGACTGACCCCTGCGGTACACCGCTCGTCACAGGCGCCCACTGTGATACCTCATCACGCACCATGACCCGTTGTTGCCTCCCTGTGAGGTATTCCTGATCCATTCCAGTGCCCTTCCTGTTATACACGCTTGGTCTTCCATCTTTTTACTAATCTCATGTGAGGAACTGTGTCAAAGGCCTTCCTGCAGTCCAAGAAAATGCAGTCAACCCACCCTTCTTCTCTTGCCTTACCTCTGTTACTTTATCATAGAACTCCAGGAGGTTTGTTACACAGGATTTCCCTTTCCCCTGAAACCGTGCTGTCTGGCGTTGATTAACCTGTTCTGCTCCAGATGCTCCACCATTCTTTTTCTGATGATTTTCTCCAAGACTTTGCACACTATACATGTAAGTGACACCGGTCTGTAGTTTAGTGCCTCTTTTCTGTCTCCTTTTTAAAGATGGGGACTACGTTGGCCTTTTTCCATATCTCAGGTAGCTGCCCAGTTTCAAGGGATGTGTTGAAAATTTTGGTAAGTGGCACACTCAGAACCTCAGCTCCTTCCCGAAGGACCCATGGTGAGATATTGTCCGGACCCATTGCCTTTGAGGTATCAAGGTCACTGAGTAACTGCTTCACCTCCCCTCAGATGTGTGTATACCCTCCAGCACTCGATACATCCCTTGTTGGTGATGCACCCCGTCCTGTCTACCCAACTGCCTCCCTTCCTCCACTGTGAATACTTCCCTAAACCTCGAGTTGAGCTCCTCACATACCTCTTGATCATTACTTGTGAGTTCCCCATCTTCCCTCCTCAGCCTTATCACCTGATCCTTTACTGTTGTCTTCCTTCTGATGTGGCTGTACATCAGTTTCGGGTCAGACTTGACTTTCGATGCTATGTCGTTTTCGTACTGTTTCTGGGCCTCCTCCGTACCTGTGCATACTCGTTTCTAGCTCTTCGACTAATCTCCTTGTTTGCTTGGGTTCTTTGCCTTCTGTACCTTTTCCATTCTCTGGCACTCTGAGTCTTTGCCTCCCTACATCTTTGGGTAAACCAGGGCTCTTTCTTGTCTTCCCATTTATTCTTTTTCCTTTGGGTATAAACCGTTCCTCTGCCTCCTTGCACTTTGTCGCTACGTATTCCATCATTTCATTTACTGACTGTCCTTCCATTTCCTTTCCCACAGAATCTCCTGCAGGAAATTCCTCATACCTGTGTAGTCCCCTTTTATAGTCTGGTATGTCTCTTTCAGCACCATTTTCCCTCTCCACCTGTAGCTCTACTATGTACTCAAAGCTCAGCACCATATGGTCACTGGCTCCCAGGGGGCTCTCGTGTGTTATGTCCTCGATATCTGAGCTATTCAGGGTGAATACAAGGTCCAGCCTTGCTGGTTCGTCCTCTCCTCTATCTCTGGTCGTGTCCCTGACATGTTGGTGCATCAGGTTTTCCAGTACCACGTCCATCATCTTGGCTCTCCAAGTTTCTGGACCCCCACGTGGTTCTTGGTTCTCCCAGTCGATCTCTTTGTGGTTGAAATCGCCCATGACCAGTAACTTCGCTCTGCTCATGTGCGCTTTTCTTGCCACCTCCGCCAAGGTGTCCACCATTGCTCTGTTGTTCTCGCTCATATTCCTCTCCTGGCCTCCTGCAGTTTTGTGGTGGGTTGTACATCACTGCAATGACTATCTTGTGCTCCCCAGACTGGATGGTACCTACTATAAAGTCCCTTTCTCTACACACCTCCATTCCTGCCATTTCCTCAAATCTCCAATGATTCCTTACGAGCAGTGCGACCCCTCCTCCCCCCCTGCTCCTTCTATCTTTCCTCAGGATCTGATATCCTTGTGGGAAGATTGCATCTGATATTGCCTCATTTAGTTTAGTTTCTGTGACTGCTATGATGTCTGGGGACATTTCTCCTATTCTTTCATTCCACTCTTCATACTTATTTGTGATTCCATCTGCATTTGTGTACCAAACCTTCAGCCTCGTTTCCAATACTGTGGCCCTAGGGGGATCTTGGCTGGATGGGGGGGGTGTTTGCAGGGTTCCCATGGAGGGTTGTTGCATGGGTGGGGGTTCTATGGTTGGGGTGTGGTCTGATTGGGTGGGGTTTGTGATGGGGTGGGGTAGTGGTGATGATGGGTTTAGGGTTGCTGGGGTGGGGACAGGGGACATGATGTGTGTGTGCGATGTTAAACTATATGGTTGCCGTTGGGTTGCTGTGGTTTGAGGCCCTCCGTGAGTGCTTCCGGTGGGTGTGGTTGTCCTTCTGCTTGGGCCTGGTGCCCCTGTACCTCGCTGTCTCCATCTCTCTCCTCCCTTCGCTTTCTTATCCTCTCCTTTTGGGCCTCCCTTTCTTCCTGTGTTCTGTCCCGATCTAGGTATACATCGTGGTACTCCTGGCTCGCCCTCAGCCGTGCTTTCTCTTGTAGGATCATGGTACGGGCTGATTCTGCATTGAAGATTACTTTGAGGGGTCGATTTCTTCCCTTGTGTACCACCCGATTCTCCGAAAATTTGTCACCTGGGACGTGTCTCCCTGTTGCTAGCATAATACCTATAATCCTTTCCTTCTCCTCCTGTTTCCTTCTGTCATGGGTGACCCCTTCGACTTCCTTAAGGCCGTAGATAAAGATGGACTTCTCCCTTTCCTCCTCCCACTGTGTCTCCCTTGCCTCATCAGAGATGCATTAGCATCTTCCGGTTCTGTCATGGTTGTAGCCCCTGTGTTCCTCTGTGTGTCTGGCCTACTCATTTGCCCAAGTCCACTGCTGTATATTGTTGGGGCCTCTGCGTTTAGTGCACCTGCGGCTTTGACTACCCTCTCATGTGTTGTTACTGTGCCCTCATGTTTGCTTCTGTGGAGCCCTTCTTGTCCCTGGTCGCTTTATCTATATCCCTCTCATGTGGTGTTAGTATCCTACTCATCTTGTATCGGACCCCATGTGTGTCTGACAGTGCCTGAGCATACAAGAGTTCTTTTTTCTCCGCATTCCCTATGACTGTGTCAGATGCCCCACGTGTGTTTGTCAGTGCCTGTGCATACAAGAGTTCTTTTGTCTTCTCAATCCCTTTGATAGGTGTTGGTATCCTGCTCCTCTTGTTTCGGGCCCCACTTGTGTCTGGCAGTGCCTGAGCGTTCAAGAGCTCTTCTCCTTTCTCTGCATTCCCTTTGGCTGTGTCTGATGCACACGCTCCAAGCACCGATTCTGAACAGGTACTTGCATCTCTACTCTGCATCAGGCTCTGCAGCTTCACTTCTAAGATCTGGATCTTGTCTTCTGCATTTTTGACTTGCATTTCCCATTTTCTGCTCTCCTCAGCGATCCTCCTCTCCATTCCCTCGCTGATCATCAAATCCTCCTCTCCCATTCCTTTCCCTTCTATTGAGTTCCTCTTCCCACTGTAAACTCCCTGGAGCGACCATCGTACCCTTGTTGGCATCCTTCTCCCTGAACTGCCCATATTCCTGCGATGTGCCCTTATGGATGTAGTGAGAGTGTCAGAAGGGGGGGGGAGAGATGAGAGGGACAGAGAGGAGGGGTCGTAGGGCAGGGTACTCAATTAAGGGATAGAGAGAGAAGGAGAGAGAGAGAGAGAGAGAGAGAGAGAGAGAGAGGGGGGGGAATTTGTTTGGAGGTAGTGTGGTAGGGGGCAGATCAAGCGGGGAAGGAAGGGGAGGGAGAGAGGGAGAGGAAGAGTGAGAGAGGGGGGGATAATGGGAGGGGAGGGGAGGAGAGAGGGAGAGATTTAGGGAGAGGGAGAGAGAGAGACAGAGAGATAGAGGTAGAGAGAGACAGAGAGGTAGAGAGAGAGTGGTATCGAGAGGCAGAGAGAGTGGTATAGAGAGAGAGGCAGATAGTGGTATAGAGAGAGAGGCAGAGAGAGTGGTATAGAGAGAGAGTCAGAGAGAGTGATATAGAGAGAGAGGCAGAGAGAGTGTCAGAAGGAGGGAGGAGATTTTCAGGAGGGAGGCCTGAGAGGGATAGGGAGGGGAAGAGTGAGGCAGATAGTGGTATAGAGAGAGAGGCAGAGAGAGTGGTATAGAGAGAGAGTCAGAGAGAGTGATATAGAGAGAGAGGCAGAGAGAGTGTCAGAAGGAGGGAGGAGATTTTCAGGAGGGAGACCTGAGAGGGATAGGGAGGGGAAGAGGGGGAGGGAGAGAGAGGGAGAATGGGAGGGAGAGAAGGAGAGGGAGAGATAGGGAGAGGAGGGGATTGATTGGGGAGAGAGAGAGAGGGGAGAGGAGATTGGGGAGAGGGAGAGAGAGGGAGGGAGAGAGAGAGGAAGGAGGGAGTGGAGGAAGGGGAGAGAGAGACAAGAAGGAGGAAGTGAGAGGAAGGAGAGAGAGAGACAAGGAGGGAGTGAGAGGAAGGAGAGAGAGAGACAAGGAGGGAGTGAGAGGAAGGAGGGAGAGAGACAGGAAAAGAGGGAAAATCGCCAGAGGTGTATGGAGAGTGGAGGAGGGAGTGAGAGGAAGGGGATAGAGAGACAGGAAGAGAGGGAGAATCACTAGAGGTGTGTGGAGAGTGGGGATGGGGCGGAGGGGATTAGGGGCGAGAGAGGATAGAGAGAGAGGTGATAGAGAGAGAGGTGAGAGAGGAAGAGAGTGAGAGGGAGGTGAGAGAGAGGAGAGAGAGGGTAGAGAGAGAGGTGAGAGAGGGAAAGAGCGAGAGAGGCGAGATAGAGGAGAGAGAGAGAGGTGAGAGGGAGAGAGTGAGAGGCTAGAGAGACAGTGAGAGAGAGGAGAGGGAGAGAGAGGTGAGAGAGATGAAAGGAGGGAGGAGGAGGAAGGAGGGATAAAGAGAGACGGGGAGAGAGTGGAGGGGAGAGATAGTGGGAGAGAGAGGAGTGTGTGTGTGTGAGTGTGTGTAGGAGGGCTAGGAGGTACAAGTGGGGGAGGGGGGAGGGAAGTGTTATTGGCTTAGTGGTCAAGTTCTTGTAGGTCTACTGTCATGTGAGTGAGTGTGTGTGTGTACGTGTATGTGTGTGTGCCTGTCCTCACTGCACTGATTCAATTTGAATATTTCACTGTGACGGCCTTCTGGGTTATCCTAGGCTCCCTACACGTATGCTTCATGTGATAGCCTATCACTGTACTCGTGTATACCTGTATAACTTTGCTTACTTATTGAATAAACACTGTCAGAGTAGTGTAGTGTTCGTGTGACTGTGTCCGTCTGTTAAGATAATCTTCCTAAAGTTTGCAATACTTCACAAGGTTTGGAAAACTATCCTAATATTATACTAGACTTTAGCTAGTACTAGTTCTAAAAACGAGTAATACAACTAAGCTAAGCTAAGACAATCCCAACTGTTGGTTTATGTGAGCGTGTGTGTGTGTGTGCGTCTTGGCATCTCGTTCACAGGGCCTACCTAATTTAATTTTAATTCTAGAATGCTACTAACCACTGCTACTAAAAGTTACTACTTATACATTGTGTGTATGTGTGTGTGTGTGTACTCATCTATTTGTGGTTGCAGGGGTCGAGTCACAGCTCCTCGTGTGTGTGTGTATTTCTCACGTTTCTTTAAATCGAGAAAAATTCTCTTAGATTTGGAACTAGCGATCAGAATTTCTCAGCAGTGACTGCTGTGGTAACCACAGCAAGACCTGACCACCCAGCACCTCACGCTCCTCCTGGAGGAGGAAGATGAAGAGGAAGAAGATGAAGATGAAATGGAGGAAGATGAAGAAGAGGAGGAAGAAGAAAACGAGGAACAAGAGGAGGAGGAGGAGGAGGAGGAGGAGGAGAGGAGGAGGAAGAAGAAGAAGAAGAGGAGGAGGAGGGGAAGAAAGAAACCTTGAACATCAGACTCCTTGAAGAAGAACAATAAGTGACATCAGGAAACTAGTGAAAAAAAAGTAAACCAGGAAAATGTGAAAGCAGTGACCAGGAAAATGTGAAAGCAGTGACCAGGAAAATGTGAAAGCAGTGACCAGGAAAATGTGAAAGCAGTGACCAGGAAAATGTGAAAGCAGTGACCAGGAAAATGTGAAAGCAGTGACCAGGAAAATGTGAAAGCAGTGACCAGGAAAATGTGAAAGCAGTTACCAGGAAAATGTGAAAGCAGTGACCAGAAAAAGATGAGTGTTTTGTAAAAAATATAATAGGAGAGAACCGTGTCTTTGTTAAAGCAAATAAACAGAGAAAACCAACAAAAAATAAATATCCAAAACAGACAAATAAA
>WNWK01008147.1:82500-87161 GCA_009830355.1 Cherax destructor
ATCAATCTGATCAACGACCCCAACCACTCCTCCTCATACTAATACCCCTCCTCTATCATACTAACACCCCTCTCTCATGTTAAAACCCCTCTCCCATACTAACACCCCCTCTCTCATATTAAAACCCCCTCTCTCATACTAACAACCCCTCTCTCATACTAACATCTCCCTGTATCATACTAACACCCTCTCCTCTCTCATACTAACAACCCCTCTCTCATACTAACATCTCCCTGTATCATTCTAACATCTCCCTGTATCATACTAACATCTCCCTGTATCATACTAACATCTCCCTGTATCATACTAACACCCTCTCCTCTCTCATACTAACAACCTCCCCCCGTATCATACTAACATCACCCCTCTCCATCTACGACCATGGTTCAGTCACAGATGCAGTAAGGGAAAAATAAGAAGCAACAAAGCATGGAAAAAATGTAGAAAGAAGAGGAGGAAAGATGACAGAAGGCGAGAAGAAGATAGGCTGAGAACAACATAGCAAGAGAAGACAGAGATAGAACCACAGCTAACAGAGACACACCAGAGAAAACCAAGAGACAGAAAAGGGCTAAATAGTACTTTTTAAAAAGGAGAGCCACTAACAAGGAACTAAAAAAAAAGACCACTGAGGAACCACGATAAAGAAAAGTTTGCTTATATAGCTTCTAATTATATGCTTGGTAAGTACATGAGTGAGAGGGGGTTTTCTGAGTGGGACTTGTACTTGAGTTAATAGCGTTATCAAAGCTTATTCCTTAGGTAGCATTGATAATGTGTTGGACGATTATTTTTGTTGGTGGGGTTGTGTTTGAGAAGGATCTGCCTAGTATGGGCCAGTAGGCCTGTTGCAGTGTTCCTTCTTTCTTATGTATTAAATTCCAGTGTGGAATTGTGAATGACTGCGGTGGAGGTCGTTTGCATGTAGGTTAAGATTGTGTGCCCAAAGAATATTGACCTCAGCGCCGCCTGCCAGCCACCACCTCGAACTACCCTTGTGGGTGGTAGGTGAGGTTGGGAAGGGTGGGGTGGGGTGTCCTGGGGTGGGCGGGATAGTGGAGGGATGTCAGTTGATTTAGTGAAGTCACTGGACTTTTGGTTCTCTGACAGTTGTGTCATCCTATGAGACAGCTGATACTGTACTTTGTTTAGTCCATTGTTTGTCAAACTTTGGTGCTGGCACCTGTCTTGATGTACCTTCTGTTCTTAACTTTCGGTCTGAAATAACACCTTTGCCTATCGTGTGAGTATCTACTTTTGTCTATATAGTACTTCTGGGTCACTAGACCTTCTAGGGACGAGGAGCATCCTAGACACCGGAAAGAGACCTGTGTGTCGACTACTCTTTCTTTACTTCCTCTGTGGAAGCCATTGTTGTTTCAAATGAGAGAATCTCATCTTTACTGTGTACGTTGCTGCGAGTCGATTTCCGAATCTTCGTCCTCAGTACCAGAGTTCCCTCCTCACCTTCTCATTAGCGGCTAACACAGGTCAGTCTGTTACTCTGCCGCTTCACCTCTCCAATTAGTGATGCGCCCTCTTTATTAAGGCACATGTCTACATATGTTCATGGGACTTCAGTATCTCACTCATTTCTTTGCTGTCATCTGCGTAAGTCCCCTCTCGTTTAAGCTGGGCCCCAATACTAAATGTGGTTTTGGCCTAGATTTGGCATAAGAAAAGAAATATTTTGGGTTTTTTTCATTTTCATTTATGGTTTTAAGTTCTTCCTGTGTTTCTTGTCTCCTGCATGATTCCTTAAGCTTAAGTTCGATATTTTCTATTTCTCTGGCCAGTGCCTCCTTTCATATCTCAGATATACTGGCTCCTTTCAGCAACTCTGTGATTATTTGCCTTCGCCTGAAGAGGGAGTGTCTCTCTCTTTCTAGTTCACATCTTCTCTTCTTTTTTTCTTAGGGGAATGTGCCTTGATCATACCTCAAGTGCCACAAAGTTAATTCTTTCTAGGCAAAGGTTCGGATCCGTGTTGTTTAGGATATCTTCCCAGTTTGTTTCATTTAGGACATGGTTAATTTGATCCCACTGTATATCTCTGTTATTGAAGTTGAATTTGGTGACGGCACCTTCATAACTGATCTCATTTTACTGGTCACGAGCCCTGCGTATACATGTCTGTATTTCGATTATGTTGTGAACCAATTGTATTGTCATTGATGTTGTTATATTTCGTACCAGATCATCATTATTAATGAAGATAAGGTCAAGTATATTTTCCAGTCTTGTTGGTTCTACTTAAGGTGAATTTGTTGCAGAGATTCAATAGCTCATGTGTGTGTGAATTTTCATCCGAGCTTTCTCCTGGGATTATTTCCGCTCAAACATTATTTGTTGCATTTCTCCATTTTAGGTGTCCTAAGTTGAAATCACCCAGCAATAAAATATTTGGGGCCTGGGTTGGGAGGTTTCCCAGACAGTAGCCAATTTTCAGAGGTTGTTCCTTGAATTACTGGGAAGTTGTATCTGGTGGTTTGTATGCAACCACAATCTTTACTGTTAAAACTTCAACTAATCATTTGTGGTGTTTAGTAATTCCGAGCAAATGAGCGACTCAGTGACATACAGACCACTGACTGTGCCTCCACTCCAGTAGTGATGCTAGGTGTTACTGTGTTTCTGTCTGATGGAATATGCAGCACCAATGTGGAACCCACCCATTCAAACATGTACGAAGACTAGGAAAGGACTAGTCCTCAGAACATAAGGGATTGAGTCATGAAAGACTTAAAGAACTTAACCTAACTACTTTAAGACTAGAGGAGACTTGATTACGACGTAAAAGGTATTCGGTCTTCGACAGAACAGACAGGGACAGATTTTTTTTTGCAATACGAACCGTAGGGACTAGGTGTTAAAGAAAGATAATGATAGATGAGCTGTCGGGATAGAGGCAAATATTTTTTTTAATCTCAGGCTGGTAAATAAATGGAATGCTAAATAAGGAAGTGGGAGAAGCAAACTCAATACACCATACACAGTATCAGGAGTAGGTATGATAGAGCCCACGAGGCAAGTACTCAATAAAGCCAATGAATAATGTGTATAATGTGAATGCACACACACGCTACTACTCGATCCCTGCAACCACAGATAGGTGAGGACACACACACACGGCGTACCGCAGAGGTCAGTCCTAGGACCAGTGTTATTCTTGGTATATGTAAATGACATGACGGACGGGATAGACTCAGACGTGTCTCTGTTCGCAGATGATGTGAAATTAATGAGGAGAATCACATCGGAGGAGGACCAAGCAGGACTTCAAACAGACCTGGACAAGCTTGACATATGGTCTAGCAACTGGCTTCTCGAATTCAATCCCACCAAATGCAAAGTCATGAAGATCGGAGAAGGGCAAAGAAGACCGCTGACAGAGTACAGGCTAGGCGGACAAAGGCTACAAACCTCGGCAAAGGAGAAAGACCTTGGGGTGAGTATAACGCCAAGCACGTCTTCGGAGGCACACATCAACCAGATAACTGCGGCAGCATATGGGCGACTGGCAAACCTAAGATTAGCGTTCCGTTACCTTAACAAGGAATCGTTCAAGACACTGTATACCGTGTACGTCAGGCCCATACTAGAATATGCAGCACCAGTCTGGAACCCACACCTGGTCAAGCACGTAAAGAAACTAGAGAAAGTGCAAAGGTTTGCGACAAGGTTAGTTCCACAACTCAGGGGTCTGTCCTATGAAGAAAGGTTGAGGGAAATAGGACTAACAACACTGGAGGAAAGAAGGGTCAGAGGAGACATGATAACGACATACAAAATACTGCGGGGAATCGACAAGGTAGACAGTGACAGGATGTTCCAGAGAGGGAACACAGAAACAAGGGGACACAACTGGAAGCTGAAGACTCAGATGAGTCAAAGGGATGTTAGGAAGCATTTCTTCAGCCACAGAGTAGTCAGGAAGTGGAATAGTCTAGAGAAAGATATAGTGGAGGCAGGAACCATATACAGTTTTAAGACGAGGTATGATAAAGCTCATGGAGCAGGGAGAGCAGAGACCCAGTAGCGGACAGAGAAGAGGCGGGGCCAGGAGCTGAGTCTCGACCCCTGCAACCACAATTAGGTGAGTACACACACACACACGCACACGCACGCACACACACACACCTGTCCTTTAACCCCAAACTCCTGACTCCTAACTTTCTTCCCCACCACTTCGACTCCCACTCTGCTTGCTCCCTCTTTCCTTCTCCCTAGGCTAAAGGACAAATAATTTTTTGGTGGAAGAGTATTAGGGAGGGCAGGCTAGGTGATGGTGTTTATATACCAGACACAAAGAGGCGAAGAGAGAGAGAGAGAGAGAGAGAGAGAGAGAGAGAGAGAGAGAGAGAGAGAGAGAGAGAGAGAGAGAGAGAGAGAGAGAGAGAGAGAGTACATGAGAATGGAAGTGGCAAGAATGGTGGAAGCGAGTTGAAGGGAGGGGATGGGAGGAAGGGTTAAGGGGGAGTATAAACAAACTTACGCCCCGCCATTGGTGGTCTCAGTCACAAGTGATACCCTCCCATCTCCCCCCCCCCCTCCATACTCTTTCAACTTCCCCAAAGTCAATGAACTTGACTAATGCGCTGCCTGGTTTTTTTTTCTTCTTTCTTTATTCTCGTCTTTCAATCTTTCTCTGGTTTTCTCTA
>WNWK01008148.1:0-65000 GCA_009830355.1 Cherax destructor
GATGATACTGTGCTTATGGGAGATTCTAAAGAAAAGTTGCAAGGTTAGTGGATGAGTTTGGGAGAGTGTGTAAAGGTAGAAAGTTAAAAGTGAACATAGATAAGAGTAAGGTGATGAGGGTATCAAACGATTTAAATAAAGAAAAATTGGATATCACATTGGAGAGAGGGATTATGGAAGAAGTAAATGTTTTCAGATATTTGGGAGTTGATGTGTCAGCGGATGGGTTTATGAAGGATGAGGTTAACCATAGAATTGATAAAGGGAAAAAGGTGAGTGGTGCATTGAGGTATCTGTGGAGACAAAAAACGTTATCCATGGAGGCAAAGAAGGAATGTACGAAAGTATAGTGGTACCAACACTCTTATATGGGTGTGAAGCATGGGTTGCAAATGCTGCAGCTAGGAGGAGGCTGGAGGCAGTGGAGATGTCCTGTCTAAGGGCAATGTGTGGTGTAAATATTATGCAGAAAATTCGGAATGTGGAAATTAGGAGAAGGTGTGGAGTTACTAAAAGTATTTGTCAGAGGGCTGAAGAGGGTTGTTGAGGTGGTTTGGTCATTTAGAGAATGGATCAAAGTAGAATGACTTGGAGAGCGTATAAATCTGTAGAAGAAGGAAGGCGGGGTAGGGGTCGTCCTAGAAAAGGTTGGAGGGAAGGGGTAAAGGAGGTTTTGTGGGCGAGGGCTTGGACTTCCAGCAAGCATGTGTGAGCGTGTTAGATAGGAGTGAAGGGAGACGAATGGTTTTTGGGACATGACGATCTGTTGGAGTGTGAGCAGGGTAACATTTTGTGAAGGGATTCAGGGAAACCAGTTAATTGATTTAGTTGGACTTGAGTCCTGGAAATGGGAAGTACAATGCCTGCACTTTAAAGGAGGGGTCTGGGATAGTGACAGCTGGGAGGGACTATTCTCAGCTGTCGTATCTGAGCTCCTCTGCAAAGACAGTGATTATGTATGAGTGTGGTGAAAGTGTTGAATGATGATGAAAGTATTTTTCTTTTTGGGGATTTTCTTTCTTTTGGGTCACCCTGCCTCGGTGGAGACGGCCGACTTGTTGAAAAAAAAAAAAAAAAATATATATATATATATATATATATATATATATATTATATATATATATATATATATATATATATATATATATATATATATATATATATATATATATATATATATGATTCACCTCATCTTTCATAGACCCATCTGCTGACACGTCCACTCCTAAATATCTGAATACATTCACCTCCTACATACTCTCTCTCTCCAATCTGATATCCAAACTTTCGTTACCTAATTATAGTGAATCATAGAACTGATGAGGGAAAAAGGGTGAGTGGTGCACTTAGGAGTCTGTGGAGACAAAGAACTTTGTCCACGGAAGCAAAGTTATACCAGCACTCTTATATGGGTGTGAATGTTGCAACAAGGAGAAGGCTGGAGGCAGTGGAGATGTCTTGTCTGAGGGCAATGTGTGGTGTGAATATAATGCAGAGAATTCGAAGTTTGGAAATTAGGAGGAGGTGTGGGATTACAAAACTATTATCCAGAGGCCTGAGGAGGGGTTGTTGAGATGGTTCGGACGTATAGAGAAGATAACTTCGAGAGTGTATAAATCTGTAGTGGAGGAAAGGCGGGGTAGGGGTCGGCCTAGGAAAGGTTGGATGGAGGGGCGTAAAGGAGGTCTTGTGTGAGAGGGGCTTGGACTTCCAGCAAGTGTGCGTGAGCGTGTTAGATAGGAGCGAATGGAGGTAAAGGGTTTTCAGGACTTGACGTGCTGTTGGAGTGTGAGCAAGGTAACATTTATGAAGGGATTCAGGGAAACCGGGAGTCCTGGAGATGGCGAGTACAATGCCTGCACTCTGAAGGAGGGGTGTTTATGTAGCAGTTTTATAACTGTAGTGTAAGAGCGCCTCTGGCAAGACAGTGATGGAGTGAATGATGATGAAAGTTTTTCTTTTTCGGGCCACCCTACCTTGGCGGGAGACGGCCGATGTGTTAATAAAAAAATAATGTATATACGTATGTATAATCAGGTTTAATACAAGGAAGAGAAGGAGGATAGCTCCAATTCCAAGGATCAAGAGCCCCTTCAGCAGCAGCAGCAGCACAACCCTCTCGAGGAGGCGCTGCTTGCTAGACCAAGCGTGGGAGGTCGTGATCACATTTTATTAAACCATTATAAAAGCTCATTGTGTTCGAATTTATGCAGGATTTTTAACACGGACAATTTCAGGAGCATATTTCTCGATGAAGTTTACGGTGATTGGTGCAGCAGCGTGTAATGTTTACGGTGATTGTTGCAGCATCGTGTAATGTTTACGGTGATTGTTGCAGCATCGTGTAATGTTTACGGTGATTGTTGCAGCGTGTAATGTTTACGGTGATTGTTGCAGCGTGTAATGTTTACGGTAATTGTTGCAGCGTGTAATGTTTACGGTGATTGTTGTAGCGTGTAATGTTTACGGTGATTGTTGTAGCGTGTAATGTTTACGGTGAGTGTTGCAGCATCGTGTAATTTTTACGGTGATTGTTGCAGCGTGTAATGTTTACGGTGATTGTTGCAGCATCGTGTAATGTTTACGGTGATTGTTGCAGCGTGTAATGTTTACGGTGATTGTTGTAGCGTGTAATGTTTACGGTGATTGTTGAAGCGTGTAATGTTTACGGTGATTGTTGCAGCGTGTAATGTTTACGGTGATTATTGCAGCGTGTAATGTTTACGGTGATTGTTGTACCGTGTAATGTTTACGGTGATTGTTGAAGCGTGCAATGTTTACGGTGATTGTAGCAGCGTGTAATGTTTACGGAGAATGTTGCAGCGAGTAATGTTTATGGTGAATGTTGTAGCGTTTAATGTTTACGGTGATTGTAGCAACGTGTAATGTTTACGGTGAATGTTGCAGCTAGTAATGTTTACGGTGATTGTTCCAGCGTGTAATGTTTATGGTGATTGTTGTAGCGTTTAATTTTTACGGTCATTGTTCCAGCGTGTAATGCTGAAGGTGATTGTTGCATCGTGAAATATTTAAGGTGACTGTAGCTGCGTGTAATTTTACGATTATTGTTGCTGCGTGTAAAGTTGACGCTGATTGTTACAGCGTGTAATGTTTACGGTGATTGTAGTAGCGTGTAATGCTGATGGTGACTGTTGGTGCGTGTCATGGTGACGGCGAATGTTGCAGCGTGTAATGTTTATGGTGATTGTTGTAGGGTGTGATGTGTATGGTGACTTGTAGCGTGTAATGTTTATGGTGATTGTTGCAGAGTGTAATATTTAAGTGACTGTAGCAGCGTGTAATGCTTACGATTATTGTTGCAGCGTGTAAAGTTGACGCTGATTGTTACAGCGTGTGATGTTTACGGTGATTGTAACAGCGTGTGATGTTGGCTGTGACTGTTGTAGGGTGTAATGTTTACGGACACTGTTGTATCGTGTAATGTTTATGGTGATTGCTGCATAATTATTTTCCCCTGTAATCTTAGATTACAGTAACGTAAATACAGCATTAAAACTGGGCTAGAACTTAATCCTCTGGGGTTTTTTTCATGTGAGAGATTTGAACCACCCCGAAATATAATAGAATCAAGCTTTATAAAAAAAACACCGATTACAATTTGAATAAAAACCCAGAATTGTGTAAACGAGATTCGTTCATAATACATCATATATGTGAGGATTATAAACTATGTTGACTAATAAATTCAACTTTACCTGACATGTCACTCATAATCTAACTAAAAATCTTTAAAAAGCCTGTACATGGGTTCCTTAGCAGTGTGAGAGAGATCACAGAAGAGCTTGGAATACTACTTTTCACTGTGGTTATCGAGCATATGTATGAAAAGGAAAATGGAGCAGAACAGTGTATGTATGTATGTATATATATATATATATATATATATATATATATATATATATATATATATATATATATATATATATATATATATATGTCGTGCCGATTAGGTAAAACTGGTCAACTAGCAAGAACTCATCTAAAATTAAGTCCTTTCTAGAAAATTTCTCTTCATACGTTTAAAATATATTTTTTTTCTTTATTTAATGTAAGAATTTATAATTTTGGACCAAAGAAACTTTTGAAAACGTTAGTACTTATTCAAATCACTGCAATTTAATTTTACTTAACAACTAAATATATTTTAGATACGTTAACATTAATTTAATAATAAACAAACACAATGAAATATATTTTTTCGTTATGTTCAGAATGATTTTGGCGAAATTATTGCATACAAATTTTCACTTGTCTTATATGGCAAGGTGAGCGTTGCTATTTAAGCCAAAATCGCAAGTTTTACCTAATCGGCACGACATATATATATATATATATATATATATATATATATATATATATATATATATATGTCGTGACGATTAGGTAAACTTCTGATTTTGCTAAATAGCAACGCTCCTGCCATATAAGACAAGTGAAAATTTGTGATGCAATAATTTCGCCAAAATCATTCTGAACATAACGAAAAAATATATTTCATTGTGTTTGTTTATTATTAAATTAATGTTAATGTATCTAAAATATATTTAGTTGGGTTAGGCAAAATTAAATTGCGCTTGTTGTAATAAGGTTAGGTAGGTTTTCAAAGTTTCTCTTGGTACAAAATTATAAATTTTTACATTAACATAAATTAAAAAATATATCTTTAAACGTATAAGAGAAAATTTTAGAAAGGACTTAATTTTAAATGAGTTCTTGCTAATTTACCAGTTTTACCTAATCGGCACATCACACACACACACACACACAATATATATATATATATATATATATATATATATATATATATATATATATATATATATATATATATATATATATATATATATATTTGTTAGTATGATGTGACTGTGAGGTGTAGTCTTGCCCTTTATAAGTCCTCTTGTCATGTTTCCTTTTATAGTTCCTTGATAATGTGAGTAGTCACGAAGCGCTTGGAATTCCTCTATTTTTCATAGTGGTTGTCTTGCATATTTTGATATCACCTGTTTACTGTGATCTTTTTGCTATATATATATATATATATATATATATATATATATATATATATATATATATATATATATATATATGTATGTTCCGCTCCAATTTTCCTTCTCATAACGGAACATTTCTCATACCACCGAAATGGTTCTCCCCCGGGAGCGGAAAATCCCAAGACGGAAATATTCAGCATCCGGTCTTATTTTCACACCTGCCTCTTTGTTTGATATTCTTCTTCCTTGTTGTCGTTTCCTCCTGCATTTTCTGTGTCTCCGTATAAATGTTACTCAGGTGGTGGAAAGAGCAGAGTAATGATGAAACACAATATGCCTTTCCTGACGACTTTCTTGTTTTCCCTATGCTTGCTCGCGATGTTCTTTTGCCTACCCACTTTTGGCTATGGCTGTTGTTTATATTCCACGCCCGCTGTTTTTTTCCCATAGTTTCCACTTGTCTCACTCCTGTATTGATTTGTCTATGGCAGCTAGTTCTGCACACCTGAGGCTTTTTCGCACGCACACACACACACACACACACACACACACACACACACACAACACATACACACCAAGCTTCAGTTGCCTTTTCGTTTCTTCTCAGTAATTCCCTCTTCCCTATCACTTTTAACTTCCCTGTGCTCTCCCGTTTCTGTCTCTCTTCTCCTAACAACTTATAAGAAAAAAATAACGACTCTTTTTGGTTCAACTGACATCGGTACGACATAAAGTCGTTGAATGAATGATGGTTAATGTGTTTCCTTTTCACAGGCCCCCTCCCCAACACGAAGGGAGACAGCCGGTGTGTCGAGAAAATAGCTGGTATACACAGCCAGTTTAGGCAAGTTGGACACATCGAGGGTTGCCAAAGCTCATCGCTAGTAGAACTTAGTCGAAAATAAATAATCAAGGTTTGCAAATGTGTCCGCCTCTCTATATTCTTGAAGCTGTCGACAAACAAACATCAACTCTTCAACATCTAGTTTTCTCTGGAAAACTGAAATTTCCTATAATTAAATTTTTTTAACAATATATGAAAAATATTTAAAGATCATTATTATTATTATTATTATTATTATTATTATTATTATTATTATTAATATTATTGTTATTATTATTTGTATTACTATTATTGTTGTTGGTGGTGTTATTATTATTATTATTATTATTATTATTATTATTATTATTATTATTATTATTATTATTATTATAGCAACATTAACACCCCTCCTTCAGAGTGCCGGCACTGTACTTCCCATCTCCAGGAATCAAGTCCGGCCTGCCGGTTTCCCTGAAACCCTTCATAAATGTTACCTTGCCTACACTCCAACAGCACGTCAAGTCCTAAAAACCATTTGTCTATATTCGCTCCTATCTAACACGCTCACGCACGCTTGCTGGAAGTCCAAGCCCCTCGCACACAAAACCTCCTTTACCCCCTCCCTCCAACCTTTCCTAGGCCGACCCCTACCTCGCCTTCCCTCCACTACAGATTTATACACTCTCGAAGTTCAAACCATATAGAAAGGAGGGGTGTTAATGTTGCAGTTTTATAACTGTAGTGTAAGCACGCCTCTGGCAAGACAGTGATGGAGTGAATGATGATGAAACTTTTTCTTTGTCGGACCACCCTGCCTTGATAGGAAACGGCCGATGTGTTAATAAAAAAAAATATTATAGCAATAAAAATATTAATGAGTGAGAAAGGACTAAATGCGTATTGGTCATACAGACCTGTCGAGAGGGGGCATAGGAGGCTATCAGGTTTGATCCAAGGAATGGAAAGATATCTCTGTTGCCCTGGATCAAGATCCCATCAGTAGCATCAAGGCATCTTCCCTGAAGGGGTAGGGAAACATCAAGGGCGCCTCGGGCTCCTCCACTAGCCAATAAAAACGGCTAATTGGTTGGTACGGAGTTTTCGTGTGGGCCGAAGCCAAGTGGCGAAGTTTCGCCGGAGTTGTGGAAAGTTTTAGCTATGAGACGGACATATTTCATGTATTTCGTATCTATTGGTTGATGTCTAACGTGTTGCTGTGTATGTGTGTGTGTGTAATATATAATATTATATAGCTACATATATTTCTCTCTCTCTCTCTCTCTCTCTCTCTCTCTCTCTCTCTCTCTCTCTCTCTCTCTCTCTCTCTCTCTCTCTCTCTCTCTCTCTCTTCTTTCTCTCTCTCTCTCTCTCTCTCTCTCTCTCTCTCTCTCTCTCTGAAATAGAAGTTATTTGAAAGTTCTGTCAGAACTGCCTCAGCTTGGCGGAAATGTAGATGGGATCTCTTCAGTTGACACTTTAATATAGAAATGCAATATCTACGCCAGAGTGGGTCCTCTGTGTGTGTGTGTGTGTGTGTGTGTGTGTGTGTGTGTGTGTGTGTGTGTATGTGTATATATGTGTGTGTGTGTGTCTGTATCTGTGTCTGTGTGTGTTTTGGGACGGTAGTCATGACTGAATCCTGAGACTTTTTAATTTCTTTATCTGAATGACGCTAATTAGCTCCATCATATTTACCTTTGATCCGCTGCAATAGTGTCCTCGTCCTGCACCACTGTCTGTTGTGAGCGTAAAACACCGACAAACAGGGGAGTATACAAAGACTCTCAGAGGTGAGCTTCTTCAAGTCATGACTCGAGAAAGCTCACCTCTGAGCAAGACAGCTGTCTAACAGAGGTTTGGAGAGTATGAGACACAACGCCGTGACAGGAACAATTCACAAATAATCCACACTTAAGAGAAGAAATATTGATCATTATCATGTTACAACTAATAATAATTTTCTCTGATGTATGTGTCTTTGTATTATCCTGTTTCATTATCTTGCTTTATTACAATACTTTACTGCTCTTACGAAGTTTCCTAATGAGGTTATGACTCGAACACGTTGTGAAGGGCTTAAATTATTTTTTTTTTAAATCTTGAGAAGTCACTCTCTGATTACTTCTTAATATATTCAGAAAAAAGCTTTTCCAAATTGCACATTTAAACTCATAATGATTTTAGAGGTGCCTCCAGAGCCTCGAAGTTTTAATCGACAAGATTTAGTTTCGGACAGCAGTGGACGAGTGGAGTCGAGGCACAGGTCACAGAAGGCGTGATAGAAGTCTCTCTCGCACCAGTCATTCTTATTTTAGCTGTTTTAACTCTTACCGTTACTTTCTCAGCAATAGTGATTCGAGGCAATCATGCATTATGTTATATCTGGAAAAAACTAATCACCACAAAGCGCACACTAAGAGCTGGAGCACAGCCAACAATAATGAGAACCTGCAAGAAAAACGGGGTCAGAATGCTGGAGTGATCCAGTAAGTGGATGCTTGATTTCAACCCAAACAAAGACCTAGGGAGCTTAGGGAGAGACTTGTGACCATTGACATTGTAGCAGTTGGAAAAACCTTGATATAATACCTGAAGCGCGTGCAAGATTGTCCACTGTGACAACTGAACAACCAATAAGAAATAGAAATTCAATATGTTATAAACATAGTAGCAACCAGAAAATAGGCGGGGACAGGAGATGTGACTCGACCCCTGCAACGACAAATAGGTAGACACACACACACACACACACACACACACACACACACACACACACACACACGTACGGTCCAAACTGATAACTTTGTCTCACCACATTTTCCAGGCAACTTGAAGTCTCACACGTTGACTTATCACCAGCGTTACGGAACTTAATGACTTCATAAGTTTAGGTCCATAACCATAGTAAAGATACTGTCCCCGACCGTGAAAAAAAGAGCCAGTCACTTTATTGTTATCTTCATTGTCTTAGACTAGATCATGGAGGATGATGATAGTGATGATGATGGTGACGATGATGGTGAGGATGATAATGATGGTGATGATGATGATGATGATGATGATGGTGACGATGATAATGATGATAACGATGGTGAGGATGATAATGATGGTGATAATGATGATGATGGTGATTATTCTATGGTGGTGGTTATGATGCATCATGCAATGTTTTCCTGTACTATGCTATGCTTCACTAATTGCAATGTTACATTGTTATGCTCCATAGTAGAATGGGCGGTAATAAGATATAATCCAAGGAAAGAGAGGGAAGGTCTAATTCCTTGGATCAAGAGCCCTATACCAGTGCCATTTTCCAAGCGGAGCTGTGCAGCGCTGTGCTGTGTCAAGCTCAGCTGTGCAGCGCTGTGCTGTGTCAAGCTCAGCTGTGCAGCGCTGTGCTGTGTCAAGCTCAGCTGTGCAGCGCTGTGTTGTGTCAAGCTCAGGTGTGCAGCGCTGTGCTGTGTCAAGCTCAGTTGTGCAGCGCTGTGCTGTGTCAAGCTCAGCTGTGCAGCGCTGTGCTGTGTCAAGCTCAGCTGTGCAGCGCTGTGCTGTGTCAAGCTCAGCTGTGAAGCGCTGTGCTGTGTCAAGCTCAGCTGTGCAGCGCTGTGCTGTGTCAAGCTCAGCTGTGCAGCGCTGTGTTGTGTCAAGCTGAGCTGTGCAGCGCTGTGCTGTGTCAAGCTCAGTTGTGCAGCGCTGTGCTGTGTCAAGCTCAGCTGTGCAGCGCTGTGCTGTGTCAAGCTCAGCTGTGCAGCGCTGTGCTGTGTCAAGCTCAGTTGTGCAGCGCTGTGCTGTGTCAAGCTCAGCTGTGCAGCGCTGTGATGTGTCAAGCTCAGCTGTGCAGCGCTGTGCTGTGTCAAGCTCAGCTGTGCAGCGCTGTGTTGTGTCAAGCTCAGCTGTGCAGCGCTGTGTGTGTCAAGCTCAGCTGTGCAGCGCTGTGCTGTGTCAAGCTCAGCTGTGCAGCGCTGTGCTGTGTCAAGCTGAGCTGTGCAGCGCTGTGCTGTGTCAAGCTCAGCTGTGCAGCGCTGTGCTGTGTCAAGCTCAGCTGTGCAGCGCTGTGCTGTGTCAAGCTCAGCTGTGCAGCGCTGTGCTGTGTCAAGCTCAGCTGTGCAGCGATGTGTTGTGTCTAGCTCAGCTGTGCAGCGCTGTGTTGTGTCAAGCTCAGCTGTGCAGCGCTGTGCTGTGTCAAGCTCAGCTGTGCAGCGCTGTGCTGTGTCAAGCTCAGCTGTGCAGCGCTGTGTTGTGTCAAGCTCAGCTGTGCAGCGCTGTGCTGTGTCAAGCTCAGTGTGCAGCGCTGTGCTGTGTCAAGCTCAGCTGTGCAGCGCTGTGCTGTGTCAAGCTCAGCTGTGCAGCGATGTGTTGTGTCAAGCTCAGCTGTGCAGCGCTGTGTTGTGTCAAGCTCAGCTGTGCAGCGCTGTGCTGTGTCAAGCTCAGCTGTGCAGCGCTGTGTTGTGTCAAGCTCAGCTGTGCAGCGCTGTGCTGTGTCAAGCTCAGCTGTGCAGCGCTGTGCTGTGTCAAGCTCAGCTGTGCAGCGCTGTGCTGTGTCAAGCTCAGCTGTGCAGCGCTGTGTTGTGTCAAGCTCAGCTGTGCAGCGCTGTGCTGTGTCAAGCTCAGCTGTGCAGCGCTGTGCTGTGTCAAGCTCAGTTGTGCAGCGCTGTGCTGTGTCAAGCTCAGCTGTGCAGCGCTGTGCTGTGTCAAGCTCAGCTGTGCAGCGCTGTGCTGTGTCAAGCTCAGCTGTGCAGCGCTGTGTGTGTCAAGCTCAGCTGTGCAGCGCTGTGTTGTGTCAAGCTCAGCTGTGCAGCGCTGTGCTGTGTCAAGCTCAGCTGTGCAGCGCTGTGCTGTGTCAAGCTCAGCTGTGCAGCGCTGTGCTGTGTCAAGCTCAGTTGTGCAGCGCTGTGCTGTGTCAAGCTCAGCTGTGCAGCGCTGTGCTGTGTCAAGCTCAGCTGTGCAGCGCTGTGCTGTGTCAAGCTCAGCTGTGCAGCGCTGTGCTGTGTCAAGCTCAGTCTGTGCAGCGCTGTGCTGTGTCAAGCTAGCTGTGCAGCGCTGTGCTGTGTCAAGCTCAGCTGTGCAGCGCTGTGCTGTGTCAAGCTGAGCTGTGCAGCGCTGTGCTGTGTCAAGCTCAGCTGTGCAGCGCTGTGTGTGTCAAGCTCAGCTGTGCAGCGCTGTGCTGTGTCAAGCTCAGCTGTGCAGCGCTGTGCTGTGTCAAGCTCAGCTGTGCAGCGTGCTGTTCAGCTGCTGTGCACGCTGTGTGTGTCAGCTGCTGTGCAGCGCTGTGTGTGTCAAGCTCAGCTGTGCAGCGCTGTGCTGTGTCAAGCTCAGCTGTGCAGCGCTGTGCTGTGTCAAGCTCAGCTGTGCAGCGCTGTGTTGTGTCAAGCTCAGCTGTGCAGCGCTGTGCTGTGTCAAGCTCAGCTGTGCAGCGCTGTGCTGTGTCAAGCTCAGTTGTGCAGCGCTGTGCTGTGTCAAGCTCAGCTGTGCAGCGCTGTGCTGTGTCAAGCTCAGCTGTGCAGCGCTGTGTTGTGTCAAGCTCAGCTGTGCAGCGCTGTGTTGTGTCAAGCCTCAGCTGTGCAGCGCTGTGCTGTGTCAAGCTCAGCTGTGCAGCGCTGTGCTGTGTCAAGCTCAGCTGTGCAGCGCTGTGCTGTGTCAAGCTCAGCTGTGCAGCGCTGTGTTGTGTCAAGCTCAGCTGTGCAGCGCTGTGTTGTGTCAAGCTCAGCTGTGCAGCGCTGTGCTGTGTCAAGCTCAGCTGTGCAGCGCTGTGCTGTGTCAAGCTCAGCTGTGCAGCGCTGTGCTGTGTCAAGCTCAGCTGTGCAGCGCTGTGTTGTGTCAAGCTCAGCTGTGCAGCGCTGTGCTGTGTCAAGCTCAGCTGTGCAGCGCTGTGCTGTGTCAAGCTCAGCTGTGCAGCGCTGTGCTGTGTCAAGCTCAGCTGTGCAGCGCTGTGTTGTGTCAAGCTCAGCTGTGCAGCGCTGTGTTGTGTCAAGCTGAGCTGTGCAGCGCTGTGCTGTGTCAAGCTGAGCTGTGCAGCGCTGTGCTGTGTCAAGCTGAGCTGTGCAGCGCTGTGCTGTGTCAAGCTGAGCTGTGCAGCGCTGTGCCTACTCGTCGTCCACGTAAGGTACAGCACCGAGCTCCTCGCCTCATCAAAGATGGAAGAGGATAAAAATAGTGTATTTTTTCCTCCCCAATCCTCCTCCTCTTCCTCCTCCTCCTCTTCCTCCTCCTCCTCCTCCTCTTCCACCTCCTCCTCTTCCGCCTACTCCTCTTCCTCCTCCTCCTCTTCCTCCTCCTCCTCTTCCTCCTCCTCCTCCTCTTCCTCTCCCTCTTCCCCATCTACTCTTGTTTATGACACTTCAAGAATACCGATGGAGCAAAATTTTAGCAAATAAATATTTTGGAAAGTCTTTGTAGAGTCTGTCTCTGCTACCCTGGTCCATAGTTGTGTGTGTGTGTACTCATGTAATTGTGGTTGCAGGGGTCGAGTCATTGCTCTTTGCTATGTGGTGGAGTGATGCTTCTATAGTGTGATTGGTATTAATGGTGTGATGTGTGCATGGTGAGGTGTGTGCATGGTGAGATGTGTGTATGTTTGTGTGTGTGTGTGTATGGTGTGGTGTGTGTGTGTGTGTATGTATGGTGTGGTGTGTGTGTGTGTGTGTGTTTATGGTGTGGTGTGTGTGTGTGTGTATGGTGTGGTGTGTGTGTGTGTGTGTGGTAACGTGTGTGTGTATGGTAACGTGTGTATGTTGTGGTGTGTGTGTGTGCGGTGAAGTGTGTATATATGGTGACGTGTGTGTGTATGGTAAGGTGTGTGTATGTTGTGGTATGTGTGTATGTATGGTGAGGTGTATATATATAGTGAGG
The DNA here is from genome assembly GCA_009830355.1 of Cherax destructor. Taxonomy (NCBI): domain Eukaryota; kingdom Metazoa; phylum Arthropoda; class Malacostraca; order Decapoda; family Parastacidae; genus Cherax; species Cherax destructor. Next base: position 12,688 of record WNWK01008148.1, read on the forward strand.
TGTGTGAATGGTATGGTATGGTGGGCAAGAGTGACTGTAGATACCCAGATAGATAAAAAGATACTATTTTTAGATTTAGCGTCATGATAGGTACCTAGTTGCATGTATAGGCAGACAGGTATGTGTAACGATAGATAATTAGACAGGTAGAAGAAAATAGGAGTGTGCATTCATACATATGTAGAAAGGTAAATGAGGATGCGTTGGAAAGCAGATAATTACGTATACGCTCGCACATACGTAAGTGAGTAAATAAATTAGCGTTTCTTCGAAACCTTAGGAAAAAAATCACTCAGTGAGTGGGAGGGGAGGAGAAGGAAGGGGAAATGAAAGTCTGGATAAAGAGGGAAATGGAGGAGCGAGGATATTGAAAACGCAGAGAAAGAGACCTAACTATTGATATCATAATCTCGTTACTCACTCATGTACTCTTTTGGTCTTTCTCTCTCCTCTCTTTCTTTCTCTCTCTCTCTCTCTCTCTCTCTCTCTCTCTCTCTCTCTCTCTCTCTCTCTCTCTCTCTCTCTCTCAGAGTTTAACAAGGTTAGGGTAAGGATTCCTAACTTTAAATACAAGCTAAGAGGTGTTACTTATATCAGCTTATTTAAAAGCCTTTTCATTGTTATGAGACATACAAATAGGGAACAGGATGAAGGTGGAGCCATCTGTTAGCCAGCAATTTCATTTGATCAGCTGACTTTATTTCGTTGACATCATTATGCAGTACGAACATGTTCTAGACTCGAGTCATCTAAGGAATAAATGATCTCAGATGTAGCGAAGTCCTGGAGAAGGTACAGTCAGAGTGAAGTTGTTGCTTGCTGCCCGTCTTGTTGTGCAGAAGCTCACTTCTCGCTATACTCGGAGTGGAGCCAAGTGTGGTACTTTGACAATATTGGCCTTGTACATAACATTAAGGCCGCCCACATCCCTCCTGTGTTGAATGCTCTGCTGAGATGACAGATCTATCCAGGCTGGGTCCAGGCGAGAGATGAGGCGACTTGCTCTGTTCTCTACTCTGTCAAGATGAGATGGGGGCAGCTCTCTCTCTCTCTCTCTCTCTCTCTCTCTCTCTCTCTCTCTCTCTCTCTCTCTCTCTCTCTCTCTCTCTCTCTCTCTCTCGTTAACTCATCTATAACCAAAAATTGGCAAGTCTTTTCCACAATGGTCTACCGTGACAAGCTTCCTTATGTTACCTCAGTAAATCTCTCTTACTCTGTCACGCTCATGATGGAAGCTGCCACAGCCAGGCTCTAGAGCTCCCTTATGAAAACCCGAGAAGCGAAAAGTCTGATGGGAAACGATCAACTCGTTTGTCGCGTTTACGCGAGTCTTTCCAGGTATTCAGAGCGCTCGGCCTTCACGATCAATGAGCGTTCTCAACGAGGAAAGACTTCATACTCCATCTTCGACGATAAACGATCCTATTTTCAGTTGACTGAAGTTGAAGTTCCAATACACATACATACACACGCACACACGCGCGCGCGCGCACACACACATACAGCTGTGGCTCGATCCTGCAACCCTAAGAAATAGGTAAGTACATACATACATACATACATATAATATATATATATATATATATATATATATATATATATATATATATATATATATATATATATATATATATATATATATATATATATATATATATATATATATATATATATATTAAGTATATATATATATATATATATATATATATATAATTGACACCACTTTTCCAGTAAAAGTATATGACGTTAAAAATCCAATCATCCCACATTAATTTAAATTGCCTGGCTTCTGTTAAAACAGTTTAATTGTTTACACAAAAATATCTATTGACATTTTACAGACGCCACGATAGGCAGCCGGGTAACTGGAAATTTATGCTTTATCAAAAAATGACTATAACTTGAGAACATATCCCAAGTTATACACGTTACCGGAGACGTATAGCGACATGTCCTCCCCTTAAAGGGCAGGTCATTATTATTATATTTATGGGGAAGTGCTGAACACGTAGTACAGCTCTTGGGAAATCAGACCCAATGAGATTTGAGCCAAAGAGAAGAATGGCTCTAATTCCATGCTTGATGCGTGGAATAAATGCTGGTGAGGGGCTCTGAGGAGTTTTGGAGAAGGAGGCAACCGACGAGTGTCTCTAATAATATTTCTAATAATCCAAGCGGCAGATCCTGTTCGATCGTATAGCCGCACTGAAATCATAGTGAGGCACAAGTCTGCCATACACAACACCTACAACAGCAGGCAATGTTTCAACACCTGGAACACCGACGCTCCCACAAAATCAATTGAATTTTCCATCATCACATGTTGTGTACGTGTAGACACTCAACTCCTGGATGTCAGAACATAAAGGAACATAATTGTGTCAGTGGCCAAAGCTTATTCTCAGGATGGTGATACACTGTAACGTTTGTGCCAGCACAGTTATCGGTTACTCTAAACGCTGCCGAAATTGCCTCCAATTCGGAAGCAACAATGGATGCGTACATAAGCAGTGACTCACGAAATCACAATAACACGATCGATAATAAATCACAGAACGTTCAATGATATCTTCTTTAGTCAAGGCTGCACCATAGTTATGATTCTACTGCATTATTCTTGCCTCAGGCATCTACACAATAGTAGATAGTCCTAAATCGCGATAGAAACAAGTAGTCCTTCTCAGCAGATAGCCATGATGTGGACTTTCAAGTCTTCTGCTATCTGCCTTTTCTAATCGCCACGACCAGAACAGTATCATTACACTTAATTACAAAAGTGTCATTCCACTTTAGTTACAGCAATATCATTTCACTTAGTGGTCTTCCTCCCCTCACAACAAAAATTATCCGAAGCCATTTTAAGGGGTAAACTGGGACACGTCTAGGATGATAGCTACATACTAACGTCTCTCATCAACGACACTCATCATTCTAATATAATATAGAGCTCCAATACTTCCATTTCCGCAGAATTAATAAAAATGGTCTCCATATCCTTAGAAAAATAAATCACAACTAGATTACAAATAAAAGTTGAAGTTAGACGACGTTTCGGCGCATCTGAAACGTCAGGGCAGATAGAAGCGTCGTCTAGTTTCATTTCCAGTTCTTATGTTAGCTGCGAAATCCCTAGACCCAGTTGAAAAAAACTTCCCTAAACATAGTATAACGAGGAATACGTTTAAGCCTGTATAAACACTAAGACGCGAGCTTGAAGGCTGATGTTTAAGAAAGGCTGATGTTTAAGAAAGGCACTACTTAGCCTTCGTGTAGAGAATCAACTTTGGATGTTTGGAAGGCTCTAGTGTGTATTAAACCCTTGTGAATCATTCAGCTCAAGGAGGGTTGGGAGCTCAATCTTCAGTCCGCTAATCGTGGTCGGATTCTTGACCAATCATATATTTGTGTCAGAGACCCAAACAAACATCATGAATACCAAAGAAGCCTCTGGGAAATGAGTTAACATAAGGAATATATCCTTCTCCCCTTGAAGTGTAGATTTAATAATAGACAAGGCCGCTGACATTTCCGTCGCATAGAACAGATTATCGCAAGGTTCTCCTACACTTCAAGCAGAAGCAGCAACACAATTCGATGAACTGGATGGTCAGAGTTGTACTAGAAGGAGTATTACGTTCTGACACTGTTTTGTAAATCTTAAAAAAAAGATAGGGGGAATTAAAACAGTTAATGCCTCTAAAGGTCCTCTTGCCATCTACTGCACTCCGATTTCACTATATCCTTGTCCATATCTCTTAACCCACATTCTACTTTCTTCACCACAACTTACTTCCTTTTTATTTTCTCACATGTCTTTTATATCAACTCTTACAGCCATTTCACTGCCCTTCTTCCTCTACATTTTCCCTATCTTTTACCCTCCCTTCATCATCTTTTATTACTTTCTAACACATTTCTCTCCTCTCACCACCCTGTACCCTTGTCCTCCACACTTATCGTAGCGTTTATCCCTCTTCGCCCTCGTAACGAGGGTCGAGGCATGACAGTAAACACCCGCTTGCCTGCCTCACAACATCAATAACTTGCATTAATAGGCAAACAGACAAGCAGGCTATCAAGCAGGTAGACAGTCATGTTAATAGGCAGACAGGCATTCAGAAAATCAACCAAGAATATAGGTGGTCAGGCTGATGAGCAGATAACAGGAAAAAGTAAACAAGCAAGTACAAAAATAAGCAGGCAAGGGCACAGGGAAAAGTGAAAAAGAATAGGTGAATAGGCAAGCAATCAGACAGACCTGTAGGTAAACACCAGGCACACCAGTAGGTAAAAAAAAAGAAGGATTCAGGCAAACAGACAGTTTGGTTGGCAATAAGCAGAGAAAGAATTCACGTATGATTAGATCATGCCGTTATTGTATATACTTCATTCACGACGAACTTTATCAAGAATGATGAAAGAACCACGATAATAGGGGCAGGAGGAGGAGGAAGAGGAAGAGGAAGAGGAAGAGGAGGAGGAGGAGGAGGAAGAGGAAGAGGAAGAGGAAGAGGAAGAGGAAGAGGAAGAGGAAGAGCAGGAGGAGGAGGAGGAGGAAGAGCAAGAGGAGGAGGAGGAGGAGGAAGATTAAGTTGCGAATGCAAGGCAAGATATGGTGAGACAAGGTGAGGTAATGTGAGACAAAGTGAAAAACGAAAGGAAGTAAGTCTTGCTTCATTGCGTTATATAGTTGTGCTCCACCCAGTAACAACAAGACACGGAGCGGTGACAGATGCTCCTTGGCTCTATTCTACGATGTCGAAACAATGCCGCCACAATGTTTTCAAAACCCCGCGTGTCTCGAGGTTAGCGGACATAGCATCTAGCCTTTCAACACTTCCTTGCAACTCCCTGATCCACACTGGTTTAGCGATTCACATTCACATAAAGTATATGAATGCATCTAAACATGATTCTATACATCTTTCTCGTTTTAGGTAAACATTGCACTGTTGTAAGTCATCACTTGGCGGTGCTCGGTACGTGTTAATATTATGTGTGTGTACTCACCTATTTGTAGTTGCAGGGTTCGAGTCATAGCTCCTGGCTCCGCCTCTTCACTGATTGCTACTAGGTTCTCTCTCTCCCTGCTCCACTACGTCACTTTCTAGGCTATTCCACTTCCTGACAACTATATGACTGAATAAATACTTCCTAACATCCCTTTGACTCATAGGAGTCTTCAACTTCCAATTGTAACCCCTTGTTTCTGTGTCCCCTCTCTGGAACATCTTGTCTCTGTCCACCTTATCTATTCCTCACAGTATTTTATATGTCGTTATCATGTCTCCCCTAACCCTCCTGTTCTCTAGTGTCGTCAGGCCGATTTCCCTTAACCTTTCTTCGTAGGACAATCCCCTTAGCTCTGGGACTAGTCTTGTTGCAAACCTTTGCACTTTCTCTAGTTTCTTGACGTGCTTGACCAGGTGTGGGTTCCAAACTGGTGCTGCATACTCCAGTATGGGCCTGACGTATATGGTGTACAGAGTCTTGAACGATTCCTTAGTGAGGTATCGGAACGCTATTCTTAGGTTTGCCAGCCGCCCGTATGCTGCAGCAGTTATCTGATTAATGTGTGCCTCAGGAGATGTGTTCGGTATTATACTCACCCCAAGATATTTTTCCTTGAGTGAGGTTTGCAGTCTTTGGCCACCTAGACTATACTCTGTCTGCGGTCTTCTTTGCCCTTCCCCGATCTTCATGACTTTACATTTGGCAGGGTTAAATTCAAGGAGCCAGTTACTGGACCAGGTTTGTAGCCTGTCCAGGTCTCTTTGTAGTCCTGCCTGATCCTCGACTGATTTAATTCTTCTCATTAACTTCACATCATCTGCAAACAGGGACACTTCTGAGTCTATCCCTTCCGTTATGTCATTCACATATACCAAAAACAGTACCGGTCCCAGGACTGACCCTTGTGGAACCCCACTCGTCACAGGTGCCCACTCTGACACCTCGTCACGTACCATGACTTGTTGTTGCCTCCCTGTCAGATATTCTCTGATCCATTGCCTGATCCTCTAGCTTTTGCATTAACTTCTTGTGAGGAACTGTGTCGAACGCCTTCTTGCAGTCCAAGAAAATGCAGTCTATCCACCCCTCTCTCTCGAGTCTTACTTCTGTTACCTTGTCATAAAACTCCAGTTGGTTTGTGACACAGGATTTTCCTTCCCTGAAACCGTGCTGGTTGTCGTTTATAAGCTTGTGTCTTTCTAGGTGTACTCACCTAATTGTACTCACCTAATTGTGGTTGCAGAGGTCGAGACTCAGCTCCTGGCCCCGCCTCTTCGCTGTCCGCTACTGGGTCTCTGCTCTCCCTGCTCCATGAGCTTTATCATACCTTGTCTTAAATCTATGTATGGTTCCTGCCTCCACTATATCTTTCTCTAGACTATTCCACTTCCTGACTACTCTGTGGCTGAAGAAATGCTTCCTAACATCCCTTTGACTCATCTGAGTCTTCAGCTTCCAGTTGTGTCCCCTTGTTTCTGTGTTCCGTCTCTGGAACATCCTGTCACTGTCTACCTTGTCAATTCCCCGCAGTATTTTGTATGTCGTTATCATGTCTCCGATATCTGTGTGTGTGTGTGTGTGTGTGTGTGTACCAAGCGCTTCCATGTTCCTGAAACCTTGTACTACCGCACCGTAATGTTTGACATACATAAAGTACATTACAACCATAAGAAGGAATAGTATAAACGCCAGAGCTAACATTGTTGATGCCTGCTCATCAGGCAGGCAGGATGACAGGAAAATAGATAAGCAGAGAGAAAAACTGGGAGATAGACATAAAAACAGGTATGCAGTCAGGCATAAAAATAAAGGCAGGAAGGAAGGAAGAGAAGCATACAGACAAACAGACAGGCAGACAGACAGACATGAAGGAAGCAGGCAAGAAGGGAGGCAGGGAGGCGAGCAAAGTGTTTTACAATACAACTAGTGAACACGGGAGAGCTGAGCCTTATATTGACAACGTCATTACTTATTATTGCGACATAACATTTCTGGACTCTCGTTGCAGGAAACATTAACCACAAAATTATATTCGTCTGACGCAGTAATAGTTGAGCGCAGCCACATTACAGCATTGACAGCACTTAACAGCACAGACATATTACAGCAGCTGCAGCGAGATTAACAGCATAGGGGAAAAAAGTTAACCTAGCGCATTGCAGGTAAATATAACACTGGCACTCCACAATAGACAGTCAGGAGTAAAGTAAATACATACCTGCTACCTGGAGGGTGTTCCGGGGGGTCAAAGCCCCCCGCGGCCCTGTCCATGACCAGAACTTATACATGTAAACAAAAGTAACACAGCCCAGCGAAATAATTCACCAATTCAGGAAAATAATCTTTCGTAACATAGCTCAGATAAGCCTTCAGCAAAAGGGGAAAATCACAATGCTCGGAGGAGCAGTATTCTAACACAGTACAACCAACCATGAGCAGCAGCGTCTCGGTTTGTCACAGTCACTAAAATACAACACAGCACAACAAAGGACCTACGACACAGCACTACTACCCAAAAAAAATCTTACCAACACAGCACATCAAAACAACTATCAGAACAACATAAAAAAAATCCTAAATTTAACACAACACACCAAAAGAACTACTCCAACAAAACACATAAAAAAAATTATCACAGCCCCTCCCCACTTCCTGGGTATTTCCTCTGGCGTGGTTGTCATGGTGATTTTCCCCCCACCAGTTAAATTTATCTCTTCAAACGGCACATTTTGTCCCGTAAATATTTTAGAAGCTCGGGACATTATCACCAGGGGTCCATTTTTCACTAAAACGGCGTTGTCACTCGTCAGGTAACCTAACTGTTACTGCCGGGGACTTGTGTATTGCTGTCATCCCCCTCTCATTTATTTTCTGCTAAAAATGAAAAGGAAAAATGCCATCGGATTAAACTGACACAAAGAGACAGACATGAGTGAGTCAAAAGAAACAAGAGTGAGTAAATTCCTAGTTTATGGAGGGGGAGGCAGAACTAGAATGGTGAATAGATTAATAGATTGATGGTGAGGAAGAACAGAGTGTATTCTTAAGTTGTGGGTGGATAGATTCTTATGCCAGTAGAAAGGCTTCGTTTCAATATCAGGAATAATACAAAATATCTGTAGGAAATTCACTTTATTAATAAAGACTTATGTCTAAAGAGACCAGAATTTTTGGAGAGCCGCATCACTGACCTCTTTTGTTGGACTTTAATATTGTGCTCTCACGGGAGACTGCTTAGTTAACTGGAGCTTCTGAAAAATAGAAGCCATAGTGTAGGTGAAAGAGGAATTGTTTTGAGATGTTTTGATCCAAGAAAGGAGAGGACAGCTCCAATTCCTTGGACCAAGATCCCATCACCAGCCTCAGAAAGACAAAAATAAAAAAAAAGCAAACAGCAAAAGCGGGGAGGTGAGAAAATAATGAAGATGGGAGAGGTGAAAAGGACGTAAGAGTTAATGTTCCCCTTAACAAAGAAAAGAACTACAGGAGTTAAAGAACAAATTTGGGAACGTCATCACATTAGACCTTCATTTTAGGCACACACAACAACAGCAGCAGCAGCACACACAAACCGGGTAACAACAGCAACCGCACACACAAACCGGGTAACAACAGCAACCGCACACACAAACCGGGTAACAACAGCAGCAGCACACACAACAGCAGCTAAACTTAGGCGCTGCACTTTTCATCCTGTACAGTCATTTAGGACGTTGTACATCATTGCAGATTTTTTTTTTTTTTTTGATTTATGGTATTAGCTTCAAGCTTCGACTTTATCAACTCCGAATAAAATAAAGATAAAGTTCAGAGTTTTGACATAGTATTGGCCTCAGAACTCGAAGACGCACAAAAAATATTTTGGAGTATCTAATATGTGGTAAAGAGAAAACTAAGGTTAATAAAAAGCTGAAGAATATGAAGAGGATGAGGAATATATATATAAAGGAGGAAGAAGTGTATGAAAAGCAAATATCACAGAGTATTCAGATTTTGGATGCAGGACCATAGTTCATTGCCAGTGAGTGTACAAGCACAAACACACACTCTTATCTATCTATCTATCTATCTATCTATATATATAATATATATATATATATATATATATATATATATATATATATATATATATATATATATATATATATATATATATATATATATAATAAGTCTGTTGAGAATACTTGGTAAAGTGTATGGTAGAGTTATTATTGAAAGAATTAAGAGTAGGGTAGCAGATGAACAAGGAGGCTTTAGGAAAGGTAGGGAGGGGGTGCAAACTTCACAATTTCTTCTCAGAGAGAAAAAAGAAGAAGCGTGTTTGTCTCTTGATCGGACGGATAATCAAGACTTCCACTCCTCGACCCGAATGACCCGCAATAATACTTAATATTAATCCGTTCGTTTTCCACGCTTTCACACCGCAAAGGATTCCATTTTCCTCTCGCTTTCAGACCGCAAACAGTATCAGCTGTTGCTTACAAAAGACTTTTAATCGGAATATATCAAGCAGCAGCAGCTGGTCTCTCACGGAGACCCCCGGGCACGAACATAATATTGTTGCCTTCGTTCGTGAGTTCCTACATCTATATTTTCCTCATTAACGCCACAGGCTCCTTCGCACGAGGTACATAATTAGTCTCCCTCTCGTGACTACCCATTTGTGATTATTTGTGTGTGTGTACTCATCTATTTGTGGTTGTAGGGGTCGATTCACAGCTCTTGGCCCTGCCTCTTTGCTGATCGCTACTAGGTCACTCTCTCCCACTCCCTGTGTGCGTGTGCGCGCGCGCGTGTGTTTGTGTGTGTGTGTTTGTGTGTGTTTGTGTGTGTGTGTGTGTGTGTTTGTGTGTGTGTGATTGTGTGTGTGTTTGTGTGTGTGTGTGTGTGTACTCACCTAATTGTACTCACCTAATTGTGGTTGCAGGGGTCGAGACTCAGCTCCTGGCCCCGCCTCTGCGCTGTCCGCTACTGGGTCTCTGCTCTCCCTGCTCCATGAGATTTATCATACCTTGTCTTAAAACTATGTATGGTTCCCGCCTCCACTATATCGTTCGCTAGACTATTCCACTTCCTAACTACTCTATGGCTGAGTGTGTGTGTGTTTGTGTGTGTGTGTTTGTGTGTGTGTTTGTGTGTGTGTTTGTGTGTGTGTTTGTGTGTGTATTTGTGTGTGTGTAGTGTTTTTTTTGTAAGTACTCTTGTAATTATACATCGATGTTTCTCGAGATACGAAAGCGAGAATGACTGAGAGAGGTCCAGCCATGAACTGGTTGCTAGGTAGAAATCACAAGACAGAGTGAAGCGCTTGAACCCTCCAGCCAAGATCAAAGAATAAGGGAGAGAGTTTACCCGCACACTTTGAAAACCTGTCTCTCGCAGCCTCTCTCTCTCTCTCTCTCTCTCTCTCTCTCTCTCTCTCTCTCTCTCTCTCTCTCTCTCTCTCTTTATGATTTCGTTTACGCTTACATCTTGGGCCGGGAACAGACTAGTGTTTCTACGTTGTTTGTGAAAGCTAAAAGCTCTTATCTTACCTCAGCTCTTTCAGAACTTGACCTTTGTACTATATTATAGTTAACTGAAAAGTACGAACTATATGAATTACTAAGTAACTTAATATATGGAAACAGATTTAAATTTGAGTTTTTATCTTGTAAGCTGACCTAATTTTACGAGAAGCTATTCCAACCGAGAATTTTGATGGAGTGAAGTCACTGAGAAGGGTATGAAGTGAAAGTACTGATGGCAGCCCGTCTTGTGGTACAATAGCTGTCTTCTAACTGTCATTCAAGTTGAGAACTGCCTCCCTCGGTCGTTTGTATAACCTTTCTGCAGCTCCTGAAGAATCTACAAGAGGGCTCTTCCACCACGCTGGTTAGATAGGATTCTCGCCTGTTTGGCTTCTTTACGAGATGCCGTTCTGCTCTGATTGTAGCTTCCATCCCCACCCTTTGTAAGCCTAATCCATCTGGCTGTTCCACACGAACCTGCAATGACGCTGTGTGTGTGTGTACTCACCTAGTTGTGGTTGCAGGGATCGAGTCGCAGCTCCTGATCCCGTCTCTTCACTGGCCGCTACTAGGTCACTCTTCCTGCTCCATGAGCTTTATCATACCTCTTCTTGTGTGTGTGTGTTTGTGCGCGCGTGTGTATGTGCATGTGTGTATGTATGTGTGTGTGTATGTGTGTGTATGTGTGAGTGTGTATATGTATGTGCGTGTTTTGTATAATTTTATGCTATGTGTTGGGTAGTCTTGTGTGTACTGTATACTGCAGTGTGTCTAGCCAAGGTGTTAGACATAAATGAATATTTAGTTGAACTGCGAGAACGTGCATGGGATGAAGAAGAGTCATATTGCAGCAAGTAAGGTGCAGGAGGAAGAGGCGGGGTGCAGCACGAGGTAGCGGTGAGGAGAGGTAACGAGGTGGGGTGTGGACGAGAGGTGAAAGGGTGGCAGGTGGGAAGATGGGTGAGGAAGAGAGGTAAGCGGGAAGTGAAGATGGGGAAAACGAGGAAAGGTGGTTGAAGAAAGGAGAAGAGTGAGAAGTGAAGGTAGGAAGTTGTGGGGTGGAGAAAAGTGAGTGCAGGAAGAGGAGGGGAGAATAGTCAACAGGGGAGACGAATGAGAAGGTGGAGAGAAGAGGGATGGTAGAATGGGGAGAGGTATATGGTTGAACGAGAAAAGAAGAAAGTTGTGGAGAAGAATGCTGAGCAAGGAAAAAGGTCGCAGTGTCTTGTGGATTACTCGTTCACTGTTCCAGGGATCGTCGCCTGTGTGGTGATCAGTCAGGCTGTTGGTGTTCTGTAATCCCTCATTTAGTTATTAGTTTTCTTGATGCCTACACGAGGGTCATTCTGAATGTCCCTCATGCAGGCTACAGGCTTAAAATGCAATAAACAAGTCAACTTCAAATTCTAAATCAAACACGTAATGCATTTCTAACATGTCTCAGCTTCCTTGAAATACAATCTGCAAGAGCTTTTTACTCGTTTAGAAATTAATTCGCCATTATCAATTCTTATTATTATATTCAATGAAAGCTCTCATCCAGGGTCACACAGTGCCTGGGAAATGGAAGGCAATCAGGATGGAATCAGGAAAAGGAAGCTCCAGCTTCTTCAAGAGCGTCAAGGCACTTCTCTTGACTGACTCATTTGCAATAAATCATCCATGCAACAATGTGATTGTTAATGTTCTCTTGAATGTCACATCATAAAAATCTGGTAATGCCTTGATAAAGCTCTGTTTAGAGCGATACATCGTCTATCAATTAATGTTTCCTCTACACAGAGTGTCTGTCTACAATGAGAAATATTTGGATCGCTTACCCTCACCCAGATCCTCAAAACCAAGAAAAACTGAATTATATTTCCAGAGAGTATAGCTACTAGAAGATGATCTGGTAACTATAAACCTTTCATTAATGACTATTAGTCCAGTGGCATGAGTCCCTAGCCTCCATAACTTCCCCTCTGGTTCTTGTTAAAGTTCCCACCAGCACTGCATAACACCCGCTTTCAAACCCTGAAACTATGTATTATAATGCTAGTCTACCGATAGAAGCATACTGCAACTTATTCTTTTGTCCCGGTTGCAACATTCTGCAGGCTGCCCTTTCTTGCTTCTACTTAGAGCAAGTCGATACGGCGTAAATTTCTCTCCGTTCTCGCAGTGTGGAAAACTCGGCCACGACTTCACAGATGGGTCGCACACGTCCGCCTAGAAGTGGCTAGATGCGTATGCTCTTCCCGTGTCTCCTCAATTCGACTAACGTCCTCTCAGGAGTGAAATTGTACTCGAGCGTGCGAGTTGAGTGCAAAGACCGCAACAGCGCTCTTGGGTGTACTGCTCACGTGACTGTCTGAATTTTTCACTGCCTTTATCTCTCCTTTTATGCACCTTCAAGGTAAGCAGTAGTGCCTTGAATGCTGCTCACGGACTATGAATTCTGAGAATTTGACCTACTCTTCCCTTCCTTGAATCAAACCTGATTATTTACCCAAGAATATGTTGACACTAATGTTGTTGATGATACTAACTATAATTTCTGAGTCGTATCGTAACCAAAGAGACTGCTTATTCTAGCTTGACGTTCTAAACACTATATAAATACATCTATAACCCTGCAAAAAAAATAGTTAAAACCTTCATAAATTAATAAAATGATTTCTCTAAGGCGTGAATAAACCTGAGATAATTAAGAATAATTTCTTCTCTGAATACAGTTGTATCTGAGTTATTTTATTAGGAGTATAATCCTAAAAAATCAGTTCACTGTATCCATCATTATTACTATCATCATCATTATTATTATTATCATCATCAACAGCATCATCATCTTCCGCTTTTTTGCTTTCTCTCTACTTCTGTTTGTTTCCTCGTCTCTTCCTCCTCCTCCTCTTGTCTTCCTTCTCCTCTTCCTCTTCTTCTTCCTTCTCTTCTTCCTCCGTCTTCTCCTCCTCTTCTTCCTCCTCCTCCCCCTCATCTTCATATTTTTCTCGTTTCTCAGGAATTAAAACTGAACAAGTTATTTCAAGGTTGGATAACATCGTCTCTTCAAGGTCAGCCTCTAAGTAATTGCGGATTCAGAGAGTTTTAACCTTTCAACTTTCTATTCCTCCCTCTACTATCTATCTTTCCAACCTTTACCTTCCATTTCTGCCCCTTCTAAGGCCCTAACGTTCTTCCCTTTCTGCTCTTCTCCCTCTCTTTTCCATCCATCTCCAACCCTTCTTCCTTTCCCTGGCTCCCTCCTGATAAACAATGAATACCAGGTGAATACTCAGCGGTGACGCAGATCTGACCCGTGTTATGACAGGTTCACCAGGTTGTTAGTGCTGGACAGCACTGGGTGAAAGAGCGAGTGAGTGTATGTGTGTATTCACCTATTTGTACTCATCTATTTGTGGTTGCGGGGGTCTATTCACAGCTCCTGGTCCTGCCTTTTCACTGATCGCTACTAGGTCCCCTCTCTTCCTGCTCCATGTGCTCTATCAAACCTCGTCTTAAAGCTATGTATGGTTCCTGCCTCCCCTGCCAACTCTATGACTGAAGAAATACTTCCTAACATCCCCTTGACTCATCTGAGTCTTTAACTTACAATTGTGACTCCTTGTTTCTGTGTCCCATCTCTGGAACATCCTGTCCTTGTCCACCTTGTCAATTCCTCGCAGTATTTTGTATATTGTTATCATACTATTCCCTGTCAGGATAGCTTTCTGGGTCTTTTCTTTTTTTCCTAGCGTATTTCCTCTCAGGACTTCCTTGTTCCGTGTTGTGTATTCCCTGCCAGGATACACTGGGTCTTCCTACAGAGCATTTGATAACCCATCAGAGACAAGAAACACCTTCCCGACATTGTTCCGCCTCATCTTACACGTCTTAAAGTGGTCCCCGTCCATCCCATCTGCCGGGGTCTCACAACTCTCAAAGGTATAAACGAGTCGGTGAATTTCGTCTCAGAAACTTGAGCGGCAGAACAGCAGGACGGACCTGAGGAGCTCACTTTACTGACTAGAATGAGAGTACTCTTGATCTGCGTTGAGTGTACTGTTTCATATACTCTTTGTGTTGAGTGTACTCTGTGTTACGTGTATTTTTGGTCTGTTGAGCGAACACTTGGTTAGAGCCTCAGAGGACAGGAATGAAATTTTTAATAAAAATCCTTCACTGTAATGACACTGTCTTCAGATGTCAATGCTGGGGATGATGATGTGAAGAATGGAACTGTGACTTCTCGAAGGAAGTCACAGAAAACAATGCTTTGGCTGAAGACGAAGAAGCCTCTTTATCATAGCTCTGCCCTTCCTGGTACAAGAAAGGACAAAACAATAATACCTGCTACAGAAAAAAATGCGGAAGACTCAACAGATATGGTCTTCGATCATGCCAAGAAGAATTCATATTTGGTTCTCACACTCGCACGTAACATACCCAAAGCTAAGTTGAATAATGGGTTTATATAGTTTATATTGTGACTGAAGAGAGGTGCGTGTGGTGTGCAAGAAAGCTCAGCCTGGTCTGCATCGAGGGAGTGAGGTCACCTGTGAGTGGGTGAGGTCTCAGGTGTGTCCGATTTAGATAGAACCAATTCTGCTAAAACCTCGGAGTTGGTGAAAGACCCCGAGTTTTGTGGTGTTGGTAGCGGTGATTAAAGCAGTTTCTGAACGCCCTTACGTTGCTGTATATAAGCTTATGTTTTGCTTGTCTCTGTGTGAAGTGAAAGTCTATGATGGACGAAACGTTTTCAAATTAAATTCCATATCTCGTGTATAGTATATTATGTATCCCTTATGTATAAGGGATTTTATGGTATACACAAGACCAGGTGGCTATTTTCTCATTCTGCTAGCCACATCCTTCCTTCCGTCTAGGTAAGATGAGTACAAACATAAGATGGAAATCCATCCTCATACTATCTACCAACATACGAAGATTCATTACTATAGTTGGTTAGCTCACGCACATTTTCAGAAACACGTTGTCTTGATATGATTATCGCTTTAAACAGTTTCTATACGACCGAACTTCTGATAACTTGACCATACTTAATACACGCAGTATGTTCTAATGCCATTGATGGTTATTTTGCTGCTGCTGCTGTAGGTTTCCTATAGATGCAGGCTTAAACGCAGGTTTTCCGAAAGAATGTTGCAGTGTACTTTAGTAAATGCATAGAATGTTTGATCACCTTAACGTTAGGTTCTTCAGATATTACTTAATACTTCAGACCTCCATCTAGTGTGAGCAGTGTAAACACACCAGTGATGTCTTTTACACTGTTGAATAAGCAAGAAAGAAGCAGGAGCAATGCACAGTAAATATCTCTGTGGCAGTGAAAACCTGTAGACGACATCAACTTCCATTTTCTGCCACTTAAGTGTCAAAAATGCTAAAATCGTGAATAACTTCAACCTTCCCTTGATCCAGCCACCACTGACGTATCAAAACACATTGGTACTTGCAGACGGCTTGGCTACGTCGGCTCACGGTGCCACGATGTTGCTTTTACTAAAATGAACATCCCGAAGAGCCAGATGAAAATATTATTTCACAACCTGACTATGGACGAAATGATAATCAATTTGCTCACATGGACGAAATGATAATCAATTTTCTCACATTTCTCCATAGGTCTTCCCGTCGTCCCTCCCTGCATTCACTCCCATCCTTCCTACCATTTGTGTCTCATCCACGTTTCTTTCAATCTCTTTTTCCTCTCTTCACGTGCCTACCTTTCCCTCGCGTCCTCCCTCCATTCTTCCAACCGTTATTCCATCCATCTCTCTCACACCATTACAAAGATACAAGTCCATTAACAAAATGCTAATGGTCTAGGAGAATGTTGTCTGTGCACACACACTGAGACACACGCAGCAGGCTGTCCACTATGTACAAGGTACAGCCACAGGAACATGCAGTACCATCTGGACGAAAAAAAAAAAACACACTTTTCCGGCTAAGTCGCAATAAATGGCTGTCATTAAATTCACAAAACTGGAAGGAAATCGTACCGGCGGACTCTTGTATACGATTCCTGCGCACTGCAAGTTAACAAGAGTACAGCGACACTGCAAGTTAACAAGAGTACAGCGAGACTGCAAGTTAACAAGAGTACAGCGACACTGCAAGTTAACAAGAGTACAGCGACACTGCAAGTTAACAAGAGTACAGCGACACTGCAAGTTAACAAGAGTACAGCGACACTGCAAGTTAACAAGAGTACAGCGACACTGCAAGTTAACAAGAGAACAGCGACACTGCAAGTTAACAAGAGAACAGCGACACTGCAAGCTAACAAGAGTACAACGACATTGCAAGTTAACAAGAGTACAGCGACACTGCAAGTTAACAAGAGTACAGCGACACTGCAAGTTAACAAGAGAACAGCGACACTGCAAGTTAACAAGAGTACAGCGACACTGCAAGTTAACAAGAGTACAGCGACACTGCAAGTTAACAAGAGTACAGCGACACTGCAAGTTAACAAGAGTACAGCGACACTGCAAGTTAACAAGAGTACAGCGACACTGCAAGTTAACAAGAGTAGAGCGACACTGCAAGTTAACAAGAGTACAGCGACACTGCAAGTTAACAAGAGTACAGCGACACTGCAAGTTAACAAGAGAACAGCGACACTGCAAGTTAACAAGAGAACAGCGACACTGCAAGTTAACAAGAGTACAACGACATTGCAAGTTAACAAGAGTACAACGACACTGCAAGTTAACAAGAGTACAGCGACACTGCAAGTTAACAAGAGTACAGCGACACTGCAAGTTAACAAGAGTACAGCGACATTGCAAGTTAACAAGAGTACAGCGACACTGCAAGTTAACAAGAGTACAGCGACATTGCAAGTTAACAAGAGTACAGCGACACTGCAAGTTAACAAGAGTACAGCGACACTGCAAGTTAACAAGAGTACAGCTACATTGCAAGTTAACAAGAGTACAGCGACACTGCAAGTTAACAAGAGTACAGCGACACTGCAAGTTAACAAGAGTACAGCGACACTGCAAGTTAACAAGAGTACAGCGACATTGCAAGTTAACAAGAGTACAGCGACATTGCAAGTTAACAAGAGAACAGCGACACTGCAAGTTACAAGAGTACAGCGACACTGCAAGTTACAAGAGTACAGCGACACTGCAAGTTAACAAGAGTACAGCGACATTGCAAGTTAACAAGAGTACAGCGACATTGCAAGTTAACAAGAGTACAGCGACACTGCAAGTTAACAAGAGTACAGCGACACTGCAAGTTAACAAGAGTACAGCGACATTGCAAGTTAACAAGAGAACAGCGACACTGGCTTTAAATAGACACGAAACAGATCTCCACCAGTGTTGTTGTTGTTGTTGTTGTTGGTGAGGGAAGGTGGTTATAAAAAACGTGTTGTTGATATTGCACACCGTGGGACCTGTAGATTTTACCTGAATGAGAAAGGTTGTCGCTTTCCTATTGTAACCAACTTGGCCCTGTGGTACAGCACAAGATTAATACACACGAAGCCGTAGGTTCAGTTCCCATGCAGTTCTGTAAATTTAATAATCGTCTATTAGGACGTGTGTGTGTGTGTGTGTGTGTGTGTGTGTGTGTGTGTGTGTGTGTGTGCACTTCACTGACCATCAGTTAGGCAGACAAATGCTGCTCTCGTCCCTAGACGAGATATTACCACCATGACGACTCATATTCAAGAATGCAGAACTGCGATGATTAAAAAGCACGAAACTGTCCTAGCGAATATATTTTTTCCTTTTAGCGGGATTTATTGCCGTAATCCCACCACTCAGAGCTGCGAGATTTATAAAGAGAGAGAGAGAGAGAGAGAGAGAGAGAGAGAGAGAGAGAGAGAGAGCGCACTCTTAGACATAAGTATCATTTTATATTGTTAGCTTGATTACGTTAAATGAAGTTGAATTCTTTTACTTCTCTCAAATACAAGAGTACATAAGATTAAACATTAGGCACTAATAGTGGTACCAGGAAGTGCCACATATTTAGCCGGCGCTGCCAGCTAAATATATTTTGACAAAATTTAGAGAAAGTAAGACATGACCAATGTATACAACGGAATACACATAAATGTAATAAAGGTGTACAATAATATACAAAGATTTGTAAATTTATGTAAAGGCATATAAACTTAAACATGGTATATAAATATATTCAAAATATACATAAATATAAGCAATAGTATATATTTCATGAAGGCTTATAAATATATATAAGGTATATAAATCATGAGAAGATATTATATCTTTCTTGTGATCTTATGTATATATATATATATATATATATATATATATATATATATATATAAGAAAGATATGATATCTTAATATGGAATATAACTACAGTGAAAAGTATTATGTCAATCGTTTTCGTGATTCCTCACGTTATCAAGGAACAGTGCGATAAATAAATGCGGTGAGAAATATATAACTTTCTTTGTGGTTACATTGTATATAAAGGTAGCTGTATAAATCGTGTGCGTCATTCCCACGTCATTCACTGGAGAGCCTTAGAGCAACTTTTTCAGGAAGATGACAGAACCAAATACAGTATCCTGGAGGCTGCTTCCGTTCACCTCGCCGATACCCGTGAGCAAAAAAACGCAGTGAATACACTAGTTGGCTCCATCGCTTGTATTATCCATAATTCTAATTGTAAGAGTATTACCCATCCCAGTGACCTCTTTTTTGCCATCCTGACGTCAACTCCTTGACTTCTCATACCTTACCCCTGGACTAGTCCCCTGATCCCCATCTTGCATCTCTACTTTCTCTCTCTCTGGTTTGATCCCAGGGTGTTTGTTTCTGTATTTCCTGTATACTTGAAAAAGCTCAGCTCTGACAAAAAGTAGTAGCAATATTTAACGATTCTCTGCAACATATTAGCTTCTAATCTAGACGTTCACTGAAATATACATGGAGGCCAGTTGACAGTGGCTAAAAAACACATAAATCCCTTGTCTGATGTCACTGTACACAGATGCCACTTGCTGTAGGTCAGAGTTCGTGGCGGTCGAGCGCTTGAGGTCACATTGAGAAGAGGTCGCTCACTAGAGGTCAATACTTGATATTTATTGTCATACGGATACAGAAGGATACAACGACCCACAGTCCACTGTAACTGAAGGTGCTGCCGGATGCATTATTCAGCCTCTCTCAAGCTATAAAGCTCATTTCGTAGGGGAAATAATTTAGAGGCATTGTAGATGGGTAGTTTGTAACCCTCACTTTCCATCCACTCTTATTTCCTGTAACTTGCATGACAGTTTTCTTAATATCGTCTGGTGCGTTTTTTAACCTGTTTAATGCTGGCGAAGATAGAAGGAAGCTGAGGGTGAAGAGAGACTTCTGATTTTCTTTCAGTGGCTCGACATCTAAATCACAGTAGATACTTTTTAGGTAACAGATCTTAGCTAGTAAATAAAGTTAGGGACCCTTAATAACCTTGTAAAACCCTGTATAAAAAAGTACACATTTGTATAAGAATAATGCAGACGACGTCGTTTCTGCACATCCCGAACCATTATCAAGTCACTTGATAATAGACCTGGGTGGACCGAAACGTCGTCTATAGTTTCATCTCAGAATTGAAGGATATTTATGTTAATTATTCCAGCCATCGAGTTGTGACTTCCTGTGTCCTTAGTTGTTACCATTCCTTAACAGATATCCTCTGTGTTGACTTTCAAGTCTACTGCTGTCTAATTTTTCCTGGTACCTCCAGATACAAGTACTCTCTCGTTCTTTATCGCCCTTACTCTCCCTTTCCATCTCTTTCTTTCTCCCTCTTCTTCCCTCTTCCTCTTTCTCCCTCTCTCTCCCTTCCGTAAATATTTAAAAAGTTAGTTATTTGTTACTTTCCTTGCGATGCAGTTCACATCTGCAATAAATTCTGTGAAAATATATTTTATTCTCCTTTTCGTTTAATTAATTTGATGAGTGAGTAATTTTATCAGAGAGGGAGAGGGAGACGGAGAGAGGGGAGAGCTGAAAAAGTAAGGGAACCCAAACGAGATAAAACATGCAGAAAAAGATACAGACAGATGTGTGATTACATATATATATATATATATATATATATATATATATATATATATATATATATATATATATATATATATATATATATATATATAATATATATATATAATATATATATATATATATATATATATATATATATATATATATATATATATATATATATATATATATATATATAAAGAGGTGAGTGTTAGGATAAAAGATAAACGAAATAGAAATATAAACGGAGAAAATATAAACGTCGTTATTTTGTGATGGTTTATTGATCGAAGGAACTGAGACTGCCCTCTTCTTCCTTGGATCAAATCAGATTACCTCTTATTTCTCAGGCACTTTATGACCCCTATACAGATGACGTTTACTTATTACAGCAACAACAATAATAATAATAATAATAATAATAATAATAATAATAATAATAATAATAATAATAATAATACAAATAATATTAAAGTAATATTAATAATATTAATCTCCTTTCTGCATACAAGAACATTAATATAACTCTAAATACGCAATTCATTGCTTGAATAAGTATATAAATCTCTTATTTGCATTGGCAGAAAATGTAAATACAATTCAGAATAAATAATTTATTATGTAAAAACTGGTGCGAGGAGGAGGTGGTTTCGAGCGGTTCAATCTTGGTGCTGCTGGTAAATTCCTGTAGGAGGAAAGTGGAAGCTTTCTGAGATAAATTAAACTAGGTTGATGGAGGAGGAGATTGTGTTTGCTTTTCCCAAGATGAGAATAGCAAGTCATTGGCTGCTGCCTCTGTTCGTCCTGAATAACATATAGTATATATATATATATATATATATATATATATATATATATATATATATATATATATATATATATATATATATATATATATATATATATATATATATATGTCATGCCGATTAGGTAAAATCCGATTTTGCTTAAATAGCAACGTCTTCTTACCATATAAGCAAGCGAAAATTTGTGTATGCAGTAATTTCGAAAAATCATTCTGAACCTAAAAAAAAATATATTTCATTGTGTTTGTTTATTATTAAATTATTGTAAACGTGTCTAAAATGTATTTAGTTGGGTTAGGCTAAATTAAATTGTGCTTGTTATAATAAGGTTAGGTAAGTTTTCTAAGTTTCTTTTGGTACAAAATTGTAAATTTTTATATTAACATAAATTAAAAAAATATATCTTTAAACGTATAAGATAAAATTTTAGAAAGGACTTAATTTTAAATGAGTTCTTGCTAATTGACCAGTTTTACCTATTAGGCACGACATGTATATATACGTATATATATATTATTGTAACCACGAACGAGTGGTATGAATCAATAACAACACTGCCACTAGCCTAGGATTCGGATCCATGTCGTTTTGGCCCGCCTCATGGTGAGCGAAAATCACACATGACGCTCTAACCCACGGGACCACGCAATCCTACAAGAATCAAGCACCCAGCAGATCTAGGTGTTTTACCTTGATCCGAAGACATGCGGTGGTGTGTGATTTTCGCTCACTATGAGGCGGGCCAAAACGACATGGGTTCGAATCCTCGGTTAGTCGCAGTGTTATTATTGATTAATACCACTGGGATTTGAAATGAGGTAAGATAACAGTTCATAGAATGTAACTGAACTGAGTAAGGATAACATTTCTTTGTCTTTGAATGAGACTGAGGTAGGATAGCAGTTCTTAGCTTATGAATGAGTTGTAGTTAGATAACAGTTCTTAAACTGTAAAAAAACAACTGTAAAATTAAGTGTTTAACAGATTTCCTATTTCTGTACAGTTGCTATTATTTAACTTTAAGAATATACCTCCATGTATCCAGAGGCATTCTTCAGGAAACTAACAAGAGTACAAAGAATACAGAATATTTACACAGGCAACCTGGCCTAAATCACTTGCTGTAAGTCAGGTAGGTCAGCAGGAGGAACAAAGTCAGTGTAACGTGGAGGAGCCAAGGATTTTGAGCTTAAATGTACATTTTGCTCTTTAAATAATGGAAGCAGTTTTCCCAGTTAATTTTAGCGCCATGTTCTTGACATGCAGAAAACGTTAAGAACTATATTGTGACATCTAACAAACCTGTGTTCAATTACTCTAATTACTTCTTTACAGTCTTTGCAAGGAATTTTGTAAACACTAGGAATGTGAACGCTGGTTTGATTTTTGCGACCTCTGGTAATATATTCGTGTATTTTGTTTGGGTGAGTAGATGGAATTGTTTATGTACAGTGTTGGTGTAAAGGGATTAAAAATTGAATGCCAGCATTTCTGATATTATTATTTTTCGTATTGATTCTAACAATAGTTATTATTGGCTCTTGTCTGATTTTTTTAAAATAATCTGAATGGCCGAGTCTTCTGACTTGTGCGTCGACTGGATGTTTTCTTGATCTAAATGTTGTTGATTGATCTGTCTGAATTTATATTTTATTTTATATTTTATAGACAATTTGATGTTTTGTTTTGCATCGTTCATGTTCAAGAATTAGTGTACGACTTGTTTGATCCTTCCCTACACTTTCTCTTCCTCTCACCTCTCTCCCTCTTTCCTTCCTTCCTTCCTTCCTTCTTCCCTCGTTCCCCGATTCTCTATTTAGCCTGGCTGGCTGCCAACTCCCGCGACCATCTCACGATTAGCAGACGGAGGATCAAGTCTCCATCGCTATATGTGCTGAAGGACCCACGTAGGCTTAGCAAATCACATAAATGTAGTAATCCCTTGTTCCCCGCTATTTTTACCCCCTTCCCTTCTCCCATTACCCCTTTTTATTTCCACATCATTTTCCTTTACTTTCTTCTAACCTGTTTTCCGTCTTAATCCCTATCTACTTTCTTATCCCTTTTTTCTCCATATTTATTTCTTCTTTCCCTCCTACTATTCGCAGCTCCTATAACCTTTTTGATATTCTCATTTGCAGAATTCTTTCTTTCTTCCTCCGTACTCGCTACCCACACCTCTCCCTGTCTTCTTATTAGTTTAGTCTTATTCCACCCACCCATTTTTCTCTCCCTCCTTCCTTCCCTCTTTCTTCATCTCTTCCCATTCTCACTTTTTTTCTCTCCAACACCATTCACTAACCCATCTTCTCATACCTATTCCTCTTTTCCTTTTCCCTTGCTTCCCTTCGCCCCATTTTTCTTTACCTATCCAGTCGTCGCTCTATCCAATTTCCTCTTACCATTGTCCTTTCCTCTTACCTCTTTCTTTCCATCCTTACTCCCATTCTTCCCCTTCCCACACTATTAACTTTTATTCTCTCTCATTTCCCAAGTTCCTAGGATTTCTTCATTATCCAGTCTTTCTTGCTTCTCATCTCTTTCCTTTACTTTTTAATTTCATTTTCTCATTAACCAACCTCTTTATATTCCTCTCTCTCTCTCTCTCTCTCTCTCTCTCTCTCTCTCTCTCTCTCTCTCTCTCTCTCTCTCTCTCTCTCTCTCTCTCTCTCTCCTCCCTTTCTCAGTTCCTTCACCCTTCCCCTGATTCCCTTCTAGCTTTCAACGCACCTTCCCTCCCTCCCTCATTCTTTCTTAGTTTTCTTCTCCCCGTTACTTCCAGCTACATTTCTCCAACCCCTTCCTTCTCACTTATTCCTTCTCTATCTCCCTTTCTTTCCAGTCCCTCTATCCTCCATTTTTTTCTTTCGTCACTCTCCTTTTCTTTCCCCTCCCTTTCCCATCCCCATTTTCCTCCCCTCACTCCACCCTCGCTTTTTCCTTCCCCTCACTCTGCCTTCCCTCCTTCCCAACCAGGAAGGTCCCCTTGAGAACAGGACGAGTATTGAAAATTGATAAAGCTTCAAGAGTACTTCATACGTCGTCAGTTCTTGGAGGACACAAGTGGCAATTGAACTTCAACTCGTGATGGATATCTGACAATTTTTTTATTTTTATTGCTCATTGAAGTGAAATATCGAATTGAATTCCACATTTCCCTCCTGGGAGTATTTTCTTCCTGGTATTGTGTGCTCTTTGTGCATTGTATATTGTGGGAATTAAGGGAGATATGTTATTACTGAATTACGGGAGTCTTTTTCCCCCCCGTCATTACTGTCGTTTTTGTTCCTCGTGTTGTCGTCATTATTAACTTTTCATTTCATTTATTATCTTTTCTCTTAGTTATACTACAGGATTTCTTATAAAGCTCTTGTGTATAGGGCAATTTTGTGTAAGTACTATTGAAAAAGCGCATTCAGATTTTAACTGCACATGTGAAAACCTTCGTAGGAGGCGCAGTTCACTTCTGGACCCGCTCTGTCTCAACCACATTAACAAAACTCACACATGTGTACAGGAGCTTTATACGGTATCTGACTGCGTACGAAAAGGCATCTCTTGCAGCTGCCATTATTATTATTATTATTATTGTGTCTCTCGTGTTCTTCTTAACATCGATTTTTAACTTTATTACCATCTACCTTTTTAAGTTGTATACTAAAACTGAGCATCTTGTATTCGGATGTAAGCTGATTTGAGACGGGTCTAAGAGAGGATTATTATGCTGATTCCCTTCACCAGGGAGCGCCTTGGTGCTGGAGAAGGGCCCGTGAATCGAGGGTTCGGGATTAACCTTGTCTTTCTTCATTTTAAGTCCGATTACCTCCTGTTCAGTGGACTGCTGTGTGGTCCACACAGCAGTCCACTGGTGCCGTACAATTATAAAATAATAACAATAGTAATAATATTACTGGCCAGGACCCACACTCTGGATCAGTGTGAGTACTGACTTGAATTACAGTCAGGACAAAAATTATCATCAGTTAAAGAACTTGTTTCATTAATAAAAGAAAAATATCAGCAGTTAATGGGATTTCGTGTGTAATAAGAGAAGCCTTGCAGGTAAAGACTCTTGTATAATGAAATAAAATTAACAGCAGTTAGAATTTTGCAGTAAAATAAAAATAACAGAGAAAAATTACTCTTATTGTATAAGGGAATAAGAGGAGCAGTTAATTACTCATGTAGAATAGTTAAGAGGAAATAGGCAACAGTTACTGCGCACAACTTCTTGCGTCTCTAAAATGTTCCTGCGGTCATTACCTTTTTTAAAGTGTTTTTGGGTGATTAAAAGAGGCAGTGTGTACCAGAATGGTGTCAGGTTCTATCTCTCTCTCTCTCCCCCCTCTCTCTCTCTCTCTCTCTCCCTCTCTCTCTTTCTCTTTCTTTCTCTCCCTCTCACTCTGCTCTCCAATTTCTTTCTTCTCATCTTATTTTCTTCTCTACTTTTCCTTTTCTCCCTTTTTTTTTTATCTCTCCACCTTCCTCTTTTTTTTCTTTTTCCACTTTTCTCATTTTAAACTTGACCTCTTTTGTAATCTTCTCTCTTCTTTCTTTAATTTCCTTTCTTAGTCTCTCATCTCTGTCTCTCCTCTTATTCGCTCGTCTTCTTGATTCTTCCTCTCGTCTTCTTGCCTTTTTACCCTCTCCTCTTCCTCTTTCTCGTCTCTCCTTTTCTTCTCTCATATTTTTCTATGTTTCTAGTTGTCCTCTCCTCTTTTCTGCTCTCATTTTTCTATCTTCTATTCCTCTCTTCTTCCTCTTTTCATGCCCTCCTTCTGTTCTATTTATTAATTCCTGCTATCCTTCTTTCTTTTAGCCTTACCTTCCCCACCCTCCCTTCCCCATCCTCCCTTCCCCACCCTCCCTTCCCCATCCTCCCTTCCCCATCCTCCCTCCCCATCCTCTCTTCCCCATCCTCCCTTCCCCACCCTCCCTTCCCCACCCTCCCTTCTCCATCCTCATCGTCTCATCTTCCATTTCAACTTTGTCTTCCACTTTCCTGCTTCTTCCTCAATACACTCCCTCCTCTCTCTTTCTCCCCTCCATTTATTCCACGCCTTCCTCTCTATACCTTCCTTTCCCTCAGCTCCCCATATTTCCCTTCCTACTCTTCGTCTGAGCTTCAAGAGAAGAGGGACTCAGTAGCTTGGCTCCCCACAAGCCTTGAGGGGCTGGGATATAGCCAGGTTGGTCCCACATGGACATAACCTGTTGTGTTCCCATCCACTGAGAATTATTACATGGATGTCTTATGTTTGGCTAGCGCAGAATTCA
Source organism: Cherax destructor (assembly GCA_009830355.1). Lineage (NCBI taxonomy): Eukaryota > Metazoa > Arthropoda > Malacostraca > Decapoda > Parastacidae > Cherax > Cherax destructor. The sequence continues at coordinate 39,325 of WNWK01008148.1, forward strand.
TCTTAGAATTTTCAGTACCTCTCGTATTCCTTTCTTATAAATTCTGTATTTATTTACTCCACGATTGTTTATAGCATTGGAAGCTGAAATAATTATATTTTATGTACTAGAACAGTTAATATTTATTGTAATATTATATTGTTAATTATGAGAGTGGGATAGGAAGCTGAGTAAAAAGGTCTAGAATTTCAGTTGTGTTTATCATGTTATGAATTCATCTCAATTCACGTGCATATTATCTGAGTGTTTTATATCAACGTGGATGTTGCTAGCCTCTTTGTAGCCACTTTGGCTGTTTACTGACTTACAGTAAGTACTGTGATGTATTCCCACATCAAACGTCATTACGCTCGTTGTCTTAAGGTGACATCACTGCCTGCTTCTCTCTGCTATGCAGAGAGAATATGTTAAAGGCCATCTTACCAGCGGGATCTACACGGAAGACCTGTGCTTTTTCTAGGGTGTTTTTTCATCACCCTGGATTCAGGTTAAAATTGAAATACTCATTTCTTGCAGTACTATAATTCTATAGATGCTTGCCTGTGGCATGTATGTGTTTCAAAAGTATTTTTTTTAGAACACTGATTATGACACATGTGTTCTAGTATTCTTGGGACACTGTATGCGACACGTGCGTGAGTGTATTTCACGTAGTGTAAGTGTTTGTGGGAGTTCAAGGAATGCCTACGCATTTCTTCCTTCTTGTTTGAGGCGACCGAGGAACGTGTACAGTAGTTTAGAGAAGGTTGAAGGTGTGTCCTTTTCGCACTATATCTCCTCTTGGAGATCTGTGGATATAAATTGATGCATATGTATATGTATGTGTGTATATATTTATGTATATATATGTGTGTATATATTTATGTATATATATGTGTGTATATATTTATGTAAATGTATGAATATATATATATATATATATATATATATATATATATATATGTGTGTGTGTGTGTGTGTGTGTGTGTGTGTGTGTGTATATATATGAACACACACACACACACACATAACCATAGAAACGTTCATTAATGATAATAATTATTATATAATCACATATTAGTTATTTCTTTGCGCCTCTCCTCAGACACGAACTTCAGACAATTTGTATATGTAAGTCATCCATATTAATCTTAATTAACATTTAACGCTTTACATAAACACCTGACGAGGTGAATAGAAACAACTCCTATCACTTCGCTAATAGTGTTCAGTTTACACTGTGAGTCTTCTGTTCGGTATGACTTTATCTACCGTATTTTCCGGCATATAAGGCGCTCCTTTTTTCCACAAAAAGTATTGGAAAATCAGCCTGCGTCTTATATGCTGAGGGTCAGGGTTAAGGATAGGCTTTGAGTTACTTTAGCGTAAAGTAAGAGAAGAATTAACCCTTAAATATGATTACTGATTTATCTTTATGATACTTCTGTCGTGCGCCTTATACGCCGGAAAATACGGTAATAATAATTATAACTATAAAAATAATTATAGAATAATATTAGGACTAGAAGTGCAAAACGTAACGACGTCGCCACCAGTGTGACGACAGTCAGTCCATAACAAGCCAGGGATGATGGTGGACTTGTAAACAAACTCGACCCTTAATTCCTTGTTGATCATCATTTAATTATGACCCTCGTCAGGGTAGTGTTGCTGACCAGTGCGATAATAAAGTTCATCCCATTCCTTCCTCTGTATACTCCCTTCCCTTACCATCTTCCATTCTCACCCTCTCTTGCCATCCCTCCTTTGCCACCCTCCCTTTTCACCCTCCCTTGCCACCTCCCCCTTCCCATCCCTCCCTTGCCACCCCTCCCTTGCCACCTCTCCCTTGCCACCCTCCCTTCCCACCCTTCCTTCCCACACCTCCCTTCCCACCCTCCCTTTCCCTCTTGTTCTCCAACCTGTAATGTCTTAATGATTATACAGAATTCCCCGTATCTGATTTTCATTTAATGGGCAAGTTGCTTAGGGGGAAAAGGGGAAAAGGGTGAGAGAGGAGAGTGAATTGAGAAGAGGGAGGGAGGAAAGAGGATTTGCATAGCATAGAATGAAAAGTGGGCAGGATGCAGAGAAAATGGGGACGAAAAAAGGAAAAAGGATGTGGGAGTAAAAGAAGAGAAGGGGAGAGGAAAGCATACATAGGAATGGAGTGAAAAATTAAGGAAACAGAGGAATGGGGAGGAGGGGTGATAGACCATTAGGAAGGGGGCAAAGGAGGTAGAGAGGACTGGGGAGGGGCGTGAGTGGAATATGATGGTGGTTGGGTGGTGTTGGGTGAAAGTGGATGGTGGGTGGTGGTGGTGGATGGTGGGTGGTGCTGGGTGGTGGTGGTGGTGGTGGTGGTGGGTGTAGGGTGGTTGGTGGTGGATTGTGGTGGGCGGTGATGGGTGGATAGTGGGTTGGGGTGGTGAGTGGTGGGTTTGGGGTGGTGGATGGGTTTTGGGTGGTTGGTGGTGGTTGAAGGATAGTGGGTGGAGGTGATTGGTGGTGGATAGTAGGTGGGGTGGTGGGTCATTGTGGGTGTGGAGTTGTGTTTGGTGGTGGGTGGATAGTGGTGGGTGGATGATGGTGGATGAGTGGTAGGTGGGTGGTAAGTGGGTGGTACGTGGGTGGTGGATGGGTGGTGGGCTATAAAGACAATGAGGGGAGAGAAAGTGGAGACGGAAGAATGTCACTAAACACTGGTATCGACCCTTGTGTGTGGGTGTTGTTATGGGTGTTGTTGGGGTGGTGTTGTGGGTGTTGTTGGGGTGGTGTTGGGGTGGTGTTGTGGGTGTTGCTGTGGATGTCGTGGGTGCTGTGTTTGTTGTGGGTGTTGTGTGTTGTGGATTTTGCTGTGAGGTGTTGCAGGTGTTACCATGGGTATTTCTGTGAGTGTTGTGTGTATTGATGTGGGTGTTGCTGTGGGAGTTGTGAGTGTCGTGAATTTTGCTGTGGGTATTGAGCGTGTTGTGAGCGTTGCTGTGGGTGTTGTGTCGTGAATTTTGTTCTGGGTGTTGCCACGGGAGTTACTGTGGGTGTTGTGGATGATGTGGGTATTGCTATGGGTATTGCTGTGGGTGCTGGTAGTGTTGATTCAGACACCACACAACACCATCAACCAGTAGCGCAGTGGTCAGCGCAGTCGGCTCACAACCGATTGGTTCCAGGTTCGTATCCTGGGCAGGCCGAGACATATGGACGAGTCTCCTCACACCCACTGTCCCTGTTAACCTTCAGTGAAAAGGTACCTGGGAATTAGTCGATCGTTGTGGGTCGCATCCTGGGAAATGGTCAAGTACTACAAACTACTGAGAAAATCGAATGTCTCTCAAATGACCTAATGATGCACTATCTGTGCCCAAAGTAGGCAACAAACCACTCATGAGAGCCGCAAGGCAGAACCTAAACCTAACCTAAAAGGGTGGGGTGGCGCCCTGAGTTTCCCACAGATAGTAGGCTATGATCATTTATATGTGGGGCAGAGGGCCTCCAGCAGCAACAGCCTGGTTGACCAGGCAAGCACCAGACGAGCCTGGCCCATAGCCGGGCTCAGAGAGTAGACAAACTCTCGAAACTCTTCAAAGGTATATCAAAGGTATATACACCTCTTCTAACTACCAACTTGAAATATCTGTTGAATTAAAAATTGGTTTTGTTATTGGTTGGATGGTTAATTTGGTTTAATGCCTATCGACTACTCGATAGCCATTAAGGGTACAGGACCATAAGTCAAGTATAATTTAAAACAGGGACACAGGCAACTTAAAGAAACATGGTGAAATATACATCTTATGTTTCGCCATATTTCCTATTGTCTCCATGTTTCTTTCAGTCTCCATGTGTCATTCAGCCTCTATGTGTCCTGTCTTCACATGTCCTTCAGACTCCACGTGTCCTTCAGGCTTCCATGTGTCCTGTCTCCACGTGTCCTTCAGTCTCCACGTGTCCTTCAGTCTCCATGTATCCTTCAGGCTCCACGTGTCCTGTCTCCACGTGTCCTGTCTCCACGTGTCATTCAGTCTCCACGTATCCTTCAGTCTCCATGTATCCTTCAGTCTCCATGTATCCTTCAGTCTCCATGTATCCTTCAGTCTCCATGTATCCTTCAGTCTCCATGTATCCTTCAGTCTCCACGTGTCCTGTCTCCATGTATCCTTCAGTCTCCATGTATCCTTCAGGCTCCACGTGTCCTGTCTCCACGTGTCCTTCAGCCTCCACGTGTCTAGTCTTCTTGTGGATGACTACATACAATATATCAGTGAACGTTTACACTAATACCTTAATATCTCTTACATAAATTAAAACTATAATTACTTGTGTTTTTATTAACTAAGACTCGTAAATAAATGTGTTTACTGGGAATTAAAGCCTGTCGATTACACGAGGGTCATTAAGGCTGAGTGTTCACCACCAGTCAAGGATACCTTATTGGTGGAGAACAGTGTAAGAACTGTGGATGAACACTGAGAGATAAACATATCTCCGTGTATGACATACACTGTGAGACGCACACCGTTCACTGCATATACATTGAAAGATACACAATGCTTAGTGTATATATATATATATACTATATATAAATATATATATATATATAAATATATATATATATATATATATATATATATATATATATATATATATATATATATATAAAAAGAGAGAGAGAGAGAGAGAGAGAGAGAGAGAGAGAGAGAGAGAGAGAGAGAGAGAGAGAGAGAGAGAGAGAGAGATAAACACCTCTTTGAGTACATACAATGAGAGACATAAGTCTCTCTATGTATATACGCTGATATACACTTCTCAGGATACATAACCTGTCGCATGCAGGTGTGTGTTGATTACCTTTAACTCAGAAAGTCTGCACCAAAAGTAATTTCTATTAATAACCGATGAATTACATTTTATATTTCATTACTTAGGGATAATTTACGTAATTAGATTGAAAATTTGATTATGTTAATTGCACTCTAGTTAATTAATGTAGGTAGAGACAACGGGTAATCTAGTTTATAGCATAGATAAATAAGTTTGTTAACATTGTGGATTATTGTAAATGACGTCTGAAATAATTACCTTAACATCGCGGATAATTAGACCGTTCCCGAGTCACTTTCTCTGGTTAAATATATTCGGAATAATTTGGCCTGAATTATTAATATATTTATAAAAAACAACTTTTATAATAATAATAATAATAATAATAGTAATTTTATTATTATTATTATTATTATTATTATTATTATTATTACACGATGTTGTTTAGATTTTATAAAAAAAATATTAATTTAACTTTGTGTTTTTTAAATCAATTTTGAAACTTGATTTTTGATCACTACGTGTTGGTCGTGACGACCAGGTGTGTGTTGTGGATCTTGACGACCAGGTGTGTGTTGTGGATCTTGACGACCAGGTTTGTGTTGTGGATCTTGACGACCAGGTGTGTGTTGTGGATCTTGACGACCATGTGTGTGTTGTGGATCTTGACGACCAGATGTGCGTTGTGGATCTTGACGACCAGGTGTGTGTTGTGGATCTTGACCAGGTGTGTGTTGTGGATCTTGACGACCAGGTGTGTGTTGTGGATCTTGACGACCAGATGTGCGTTGTGGATCTTGACGACCAGGTGTGTGTTGTGGATCTTGACGACCAGGTGTGTGTTGTGGATCTTGACCAGGTGTGTGTTGTGGATCTTGACGACCAGGTGTGTGTTGTGGATCTTGACGACCAGGTGTGTGTGTGTGTTGTGGATCTTGACGATCTGGTGTGTATTGTGGATCTTGACAACCAGGTGTGTTGTGGATCTTGACGATCTGGTGTGTATTGTGGATCTTGACGACCAGGTGTTGTGTGTGTTGTGGATCTTGACGACCAGGTGTGTGTGTGTTGTGGATCTTGACGATCTGGTGTGTATTGTGGATCTTGACGACCATGTTTGTGTTGTGGATCTTGACGACCAGGTGTGTGTGTGTGAACCAGGTATGTATTGCATCCCAAAATTCCTCATTTTCGTTTGCCTCTTCACTTGACATAATTGTAATTTGATTTATTAAAAAAATGCCGTAAACAAGCAATACACAAATAATACACGAACAATACAGCCAAAATTAATTTTAAACACCACAACACCTTAAAATACTTAATGCAGTTGCAATGAGGATAAAGCCTACAGTTATACCCATTAGCAAGATTTAATTATATATTTCAACACATAAAAGGAAATTTGTATTGTTGCGTCCTAAAGGGATTGAATTCCACATTACTGCATGTTCTAGTGCGGGAATTATTCTGGTAAGCGTAGCAGCGTGGTCAGTCTGTTGGTTGGGTTGAAGCCTCCCGACCGTATCTGGATCATAAAACTGCTTGTCACCAGTATGTCGCTATTGTGTGTACTCACCTAATTGTACTCACCTAATTGTGGTTGCAGGGGTCGAGACTCAGCTCCTGGCCCCGCCTCTTCGCTGTCCGCTACTGGGTCTCTGCTCTCCCTGCTCCATGAGCTTTATCATACCTTGTCTTAAAACTATGTATGGTTCCTGCCTCCACTATATCTTTCTCTAGTCCATTCCACTTCCTGACTACTCTGTGGCTGAAGAAATGTTTCCTGACATCCCTTTGACTCATCTGAGTCTTCAGCTTCCAGTTGTGTCCCCTTGTTTCTGTGTTCCCTCTCTGAAACAACCTGTCACTATCTACCTTGTCAATTCCCGCAGTATTTTGTATGTCGTTATCATGTCTCCTCTGACCCTTCTTTCCTCCAGTGTTGTTAGTCCAATTTCCCTCAATCTTTCTTCATAAGACAGACCCCTGAGTTGTGGAACTAACCTTGTCGCAAACCTTTGCACTTTCTCCAGTTTCCTTACGTGCTTGACCAGGTGTGGGTTCCAGACTGGTGCTGCATATTCTAGTATGGGCCTGACGTATACGGTATACAGTGTCTTGAACGATTCCTTGTTAAGGTAACGGAACGCTAATCTAAGGTTTGCCAGATGCCCATATGCTGCCGCAGTTATCTGGTTGATGTGTGCCTCCGGAGACGTGCTTGGCGTTATACTCACTCCAAGGTCTTTCTCCTTTGCCGAGGTTTGTAGCCTTTGTCCGCCTAGCTTGTACTCTGTCAGCGGTCTTCTTTGCCCTTCTCCGATCCTCATGACTTTGCATTTGGAGGATTGAATTCGAGAAGCCAACTGCTAGACCAGATGTCGAGCTTGTCCAGGTCTGTTTGCAGCCCTGCCTGGTCCTCTTCCGATGTGATTCTCCTCATTATTTTCACATCATCCGCGAATAGAGACACTTCTGAGTCTATCCCGTCCGTCATGTCATTTACATATACCAGGAATAACACTGGTCCTAGGACTGACCCCTGCGGTACACCGCTCGTCACAGGCGCCCACTGTGATACCTCACCACGCACAATGACCCGTTGTTGCCTCCCTTTGAGGTATTCCCTGATCCATTCCAGTGCCCTTCCTGTTATACCTGCTTGTTCTTCCAACTTCTTTACTAATCTCATGTGAGGAACTGTGTCGAAGGCCTTCCTGCAGTCCAGGAAAATGCAATCAACCCACCCTTCTCTCTCCTACCTTACCTCTGTTACTTTATCATAGAACTCTAGGAGGTTTGTTACACAGGATTTACCTTCCCGGAATCTGTGCTGTCTGGTGTTTATTATCCTGTTCCGCTCAAGGTGTTCCACCATTCTTTTCCTGATGATTTTCTCCAGGACTTTGCACACTATACATGTAAGTGACACCGGTCTATAGTTTAGTGCCTCTTTTCTGTCTCCTTTTTTAAAAATGGGGACTACGTTGGCCTTCTTCCATACCTCAGGTAGCTGCCCAGTTTCAAGGGATGTGTTGAATATTATGGTAAGTGGCACACTCAGTACCTCAGCTCCTTCCCGAAGAACACACAGGGAGATATTGTCTGGACCCATCGCCTTTGAGGTATCGAGGTCACTGAGTAACTGCTTCACTTCCTCCTCAGTTGTGTGTATGCCCTCTAGCACTTGGTACATTCCTTGTTGGTGACGAACCATGTCCTGTCTACCCAGCTGCCTTCCTTCCTCCATTGTGAATACTTCCTTAAACCTCAAGTTGAGCTCCTCACATACCTCTTGATCATTACTTGTGAGTTCCCCATCTTCTCTCCTCAGCCTTATCACCTGGTCCTTGACTGTTGTCTTCCTTCTGATGTGACTGAACATCAGTTTCGGGTCGGACTTAACTTTCGATGCTATGTCGTTTTCGTACTGTTTCTGGGCCTCCCTTCGTACTTGTGCATACTCTTTTCTAGCTCTTCTACTAATCTCTTTGTTTACTTGGGTTCTTTGCCTTCTGTACCGTTTCCATTCTCTGATACTCTGAGTCTTTGCCTCCCTGCACCTTTGGGTAAACCAGGGGCTCTTTCTGGCCTTCCCATTTAATCCTTTGCCTCTGGGTATAAACCGTTCCTCTGCCTCCTTGCACTTTGCCCCTACGTATTCCATCATTTCATTTATTGTCAGTCCTTCCATTTCTCTTTCCCACTGAATGTCCTGCAGGAAATTCCTCATGCCCGTGTAGTTTCCTCTTTTAAAGTCTGGTTTGTCTCTATCGGTACTGTTTCCCCTCTCCACCTGTAGCTCTACAATGTACTCAAAGCTAAGCACCATATGGTCACTGGCTCCCAGGGGGCTCTCGTGCGTTATGTCTTCAATATCTGAGCTGTTCAGGGTGAATACAAGGTCCAGTCTTGCTGGTTCATCTTCTCCTCTCTCTCTCTGGTCGTGTCCCTGACATGTTGGTGCATCAGGTTTTCCAGTACCACGTCCATCATCTTGGCTCTCCAAGTTTCTGGACCCCACGTGGTTCATGGTTCTCCCAGTCGATCTCCCTGTGGTTGAAATCTCCCATGACCAGTAGCTTCGCTCTGCTCATTTGTGCTTTTCTTGCCACCTCCGCCAGGGTGTCCACCATCGCTCTGTTGTTCTCATCGTATTCTTCTCCTGGCCTCCTGCAGTTCTGTGGTGGGTTATACATCACTGCAATGATTATCTTATGCTCCCCAGACTGGATGGTACCTACTATGAAATCCCGTTCTCTACCCCCCTCCACTCCTACCATTTCCTCGAATCTCCAACGGTGCCTTACAAGCAGTGCAACCCCTCCACCCCCCCTGCTCCTCCTATCTTTCCTCAGGATCTGATATCCCTGTGGGAAGATTGCATCTGTTACTGTCTCATTTAGTTTAGTTTCTGTGACCGCTATGATGTCTGGGGATGCCTCATCTATTCTTTCCTTCCACTCTTCATACTTATTCGTAATTCCATCCGCATTTGTGTACCAAACCTTCAACCTTGTTTCCAATACTGTGGCCCTGGGGAGATCTTGGTTTGATGGGGGTGTGGGCAGGGTGCCCGCAGGGGGTTGCAGCATGGGTGGGGGTGATTGTATGATTGGGGTATGGGCAGGTGGGGTGCAGCTTGAGGTGGGGGTGGGGGTAACTGTGACGGTGGGTTTTCATTTGCTAGGGTGGGGACAGGGGGCCTGGTAAGTGGGTGTGGTGCTAGAGTGTATGGGTGTCGTGGGTTGTTTGTGATATGAGGCCCGCTGAGGGTATTTCCAGTGTGTGTGTGTTTGTCCTGCTTGGGCTTGGTGTCCTCCGTATCTCACTGTCTCCCCTCCTCCTCTCTTCTCCTTCTTATCTTCTCCCTCCGAGCCTCCCTTTCTTCCTGCGTTCTGTCTCGATCTAGATATACATTCCGGTACCCCTGGTTCGTCCTCAGCCGAGCTTTCTCTTGCAAGATCATGGTGCGTGCTGATTCTGCCTTGAATATTACCTTGAGGGGTCGATTTCTTCCCTTTGTGTACCACCCGATTCTCCAAAAATTTGTCACTTGGGATGAGTCTCCCCTATTGCTAGCATGATACCATCGATCTGTTCTGTCTCCTCCTGTTTCCTTCTGTCGTGGGTGTCCCCTTCGACTTCCTTCAGGCCATAGATGAAAATCGACTTCTCCCTTTCCTCCTCCCACTGTGTCTCCCATTGCCTTGTCAAAGGTGCATTATCCTCTCCCGGTGCTGTCATGGATGTATTCCCCGTGTTCCTTTGTGTGTCCGGTCTGCTCTTACGTCCCTGTCCGCTGCAGTGTGTTGTTGGGGTCTCCATGTTTAGCGTGTCTGCTGTTTTGTCTACCCTCTCATATGTTGTTTCTGTGCTCCCATTCGTTGTTCCTGTGGTGCTCTTCGTGACCCTGGCTGCTTCTTCTATATCCCTCTCGTGTGTTGTTATCCTGCTTTTCTTGCTTCGGGCCCCATGTGTGCCTGCCAGTGCCTGTGCATACCCGAGTTCTCCTCCTTACTCCTCATTCCCTGTGGCTGTGCCTGGTGCACAAGCTTCAAGCGTTGTTTCCTGCCAGGTACTATTGTCTCTATTCTGTGTCAGTCCCTGCAGCTTCTCTTCTAGGGTCTGGATCTTGGCTTCTGCTTTTTTGGCTTGCATTACCCATTTTCTACTCTCCTCAGCTATCCTCTTCACCATTTCCTCGCTGATCACCAATAGCTTCCTCTCCCATTCCTTTTCCCTTTCATCGAGCTCCTCGGTGATCACCAATATCTTCCTCTCCCATTCCTTCTCCCTTCTAGATATTTCCTCCTCCCACTGTTGCCTTCCCTGATCGGCCATCTTCTTCCTTGTTGACACCCTCTCTGAGCCACCCATCTTCCCGCTGAGTCCCTTGTGGATGTATTGAGGTGTCAGGAGAAAGGAGAAAGAGGGGTGAGGAAGGGGTTGAGGGAAAAACGGAGAAAGGATAGGGATGGGGGTGGGGAGAGAGATATCTTAGAGGAAATGTAGAAGAGGGTGGATAGAGGAGAGAGAAAGAGAGCAAGAGGGAGAGGGAGGAGAGAGGGAGGTAGAGAGGTAGGAAGAGAGATAGGTAGAGGAGAGAGAGGGAGGTAGAGAGATGGAGGAAGATAGAGATAGAGGGAGAGGGAGGAAGAGGGGGTGGGAGAAAGAGAGAGGGGAGAGGGGGAGTGAGAGAGGTAGGGAGAGGGAGAGGGAGGGATATGGAGGGAGATGGGGAGAGGGAGGTATATAGAGGGGAGAGGAGGTATAGAGAGGGGGATGGGAGAGGGGAGGGTTTGTGTGTGAGGGAGAAGGGGGGGAGATAGGGGGATAGGGGGTATAGAGAGGGAGAGGGGGTGTGCGTTTGAGGGAGAAAGGGAGGGAGAGAGTGGGGGATATAGGTTTTCAGAAAGTTTGGACTACTCTCCTAGATATTAAGCTAGAATATTGCTAGTACTAGAGAGGTAGGGAGAGGGAGAGGGATAGGGAGAGGTAGGGAGAGGGAGGGGGAGGGATCGGGAGGGGGAGATGGGGGGAGAGGAGGTATAGAGGTATAGAGAGTGGGAGAGGGAGGTATAGAGTGGGGGAGGTATAGAGAGGGGGAGGGTGTGTGTGTGAGAGGGAGAAGGGGAGGTATAGAGAGGGAGGGAGAGAGTGGGGGGAGAGAGCGGGGGGGAGATAGGTTTCAGAAGTTTGGACTACTCTCCTAATATTAATCTAGGATTTTGATAGTACTAGTTGGCTACTCTCCTAATATTAATCTAGGATTTTGCTAGTACTAGTTCTATAACTGGATAGTGATACCAAAGGGTATAGAGGGTATAGAGAGAGTGTGTGCGTGTGTGTGAGCGTATGTATGTGTGTGTGTGTGTGTGTGTGTGTGTGTGTGTGTGTGTGTGTGTGTGTGTGTGTGTGTGTGTGTGTGTGTGTGTGTGTGTGTGTGCGTGTGCGTGGGAGGATTACGGGGTTTGTAGGGAAATGGTTAGTGGGCTACTGGTCAATGCTAAGCCTAACTGAGTGTGTGTGTACGTGTGTGTGTGTGCGCCTGTCCTCACTGTGTGTGCGTGTGTATGTTTACCTCTGACTCACCGCGCCTGCGCTCCGCCCACGTATTTGAATTGCCTTCCTACCTTACTTAGCTACAAAAACTAAAAAGAATACTACTTCCTATATAACTGATAAAAATATAATTGCTAATACAAGAACAGCTGTATGGTCTACTACACCCCGACTATTTCAAGCGTGTGCGTGTGTGTGTGTCTTGGCACCTCTTCCACAGTGTCTACCTATTGTAAATCTAATTCTGTAATCTTACTAAGCACTGCTACTAAAAGTTGCTACTTATAAACTGGTAATAATATTGTTGCTACTACACGAACAATTGTATGGTACTATGTCTATATCCTGATTACTTCAAGTGTATGTGTGTGTGGCGTGCGTACACGTGTGTACATTTGGTTGGTAGCCCTGCGCCCTGACTTGTCTTCCGAACTATGAACTATACTATGAATTCAGCTCCTACAAGCAGGGGTTTGTCCCACAGCTTCAGCAACTCAGGGCCAGAAACCTGCAAACCTGCAAACCACAACTAGGAATTTGTACATTACATTCGATGTCTGCTGTGGGTATTCTCCTGGCGTGGCGCCCTGCTGGGTACTGCTGGGTACTTCCTCTTCGTTTCTTTTCTATTGGGCTCGCTTTATGCAATCACCGTATTGTTCACTGCTTGCCTTGCACTTATCTTCCTTTCTTGGGTGCCTCCAGTAGATATGCTCCCCACTGCATTATAGTTCACTACGATAAATTCTCGACTTCCTGCTGTGTGGCAACCACTGTTAGGCCTATCAACGCCTCCCCTCACTGGCACTTCCACTATTTACTGTGTTTTCTTCCTCTGGGATCACTCGTATTTCCCTGCTTTTGGTTTTAAATGAGTATGACACTTTAGCCTATGCCCACGCCTGTTTGTTGCACTCGGATTCCCCCTAGGACCACCCAATACGACCCAATTTAGCGGAGCTCAAAACGCGCATGACTGCTGTGACTGACTCGTGACTCGTGTCTCATGTGTGTGTGTGTGTGTGTGTGTGTGTGTGTATACTCACCTAATTGTGGTTGTAAGGGTCTATTCATAGCTCCTGGCCCCGCTTCTTCACTGGTCGCTACTACATTACTCCCTGCTCCATGAGCTTTATCATACCTCTTATATGTTTGTACTCACCTAGTTGTACTAACCTAGTTGTGGTTGCAGGGGTCGAGTAATAGCTCCTGACCCCGCCTCTTCATTGGCCGCTACTGGGTCACTCTCCCTGCGCCATGAGCTTTATCATACCTCTTCTTAAAGCTATGAATGGATCCTACCTCCTCTACATCGCTTCCCAAACTATTCAACTTCCTGACTACTCTGTGACTGAAGAAATACTTCCTAACATCAATGTGATTCATCTAAGTCTTCAACTTCCAACTGTGTCCCCTTGTTGCTGTGTCCCATCTCTGGAACATTCTGTCTCAGTCCACCTTGTCAATTCCTTTCAGTATTTTATATGTCGTTATCATGTTCCCCCATCTCTTCTGTCCTCCAGTGTCGTCAGGCCAATTTTCCTTAACCTCTCCTCGTAGGACATACCCCTTAGCTCCGGGACTAGTCTTGTTGCAAACCTTTGCACTTTCACTAGTTTCTTTACGTGTTTGGCTAGGTGTGGGTTCCAAACTGGTGCTGCATACTCCAGTATGGGCCTAACGTACACAGTGTACAGGGTCCTGAACGATTCCTTATTAAGATGTCGGAATGCTGTTCTTAGGTTTGCTAGGCGCCCGTATGCTGCAGCAGTTATTTGGTTGATGTGCGCCTCAAGAGATGTGCCTGGTGTTATACTCACCCCAAGATCTTTTTTCTTGATTGAGGTTTGTAGTCTCTGGCACCCTAGACTGTACTCCGTCTGCGGTCTTCTTTGCCCTTCCCCAATCTTCATGACTTTGCACTTGGTGGGGTTGAACTCCAGGAGCCAATTGCTGGACCAGGCTTGCAGCCTGTCCAGATCCCTTTGTAGTTCTGCCTGGTTCTCGTCCGATTGAATTCTTCTCAGCAACTTCACATCATCTGCAAACAGGGACACTTCGGAGTCTATTCTTTCCGTCATGTCGTTCACAAATACCAGAAACAGCACCGGTCCTAGGACTGACCCCTGTGGAACCCCACTCGTCACAGGCGCCCACTCGGACACCTCGCCACGTACCATGACTCGCTGCTCTCTTCCTGACAGGTAATCCCTGATCCATTGGAGTGCCTTCCTTGTTATCTATGCCTGGTTCTCCAGCTTTTGCACTAATCTCTTGTATGGAACTGTGTCAAACGCCTTCTTACAGTCCAAAAAAATGCAATCTACCCACCCTCTCTCTCTTGTCTTAGTGCCGTCACCCTGTCATAGAACTCCAGCAGGTTTGTGACGCAATGATTTCCCGTCCCTGAAACCATGCTGGCTGTCGTTGATAAGCTCGTTCTTTTCTAGGTGCTCCACCACTCTTCTCCTGATAATCTTCCCAATGACCTTGCATACTATACATGTCAGTGACACTGGTCTGTACTCTAGGGCTTCGTGTCTTTCTCCTTTTTTAAAAATTGGGACTATATTTGCTGTCTTCCATACCTCAGGTAGTTGCCCTGTTTCGATAGATGTATTGAAGATTGTTGTTAGTGGTACACATAGCACCTCTGCTCCCTCTCTCAGGACCCATGGAGAAATGTTATCCGGCCCCATCACCTTTGAGGTATCTAGCTCGCTTAGGAGCCTCTTCACTTCCTCCTCAGTTGTATGTATTGTGTTCAACACTTGATGGTGTACCCCACCTCTCCGCCTTTCTGGAGGCCCTTCTATCTCCTCTTTGAACACTTCTTTGAATATCTTGTTGAGCTCCTCATACACTTCGCGGTCATTTCTTGTGATCTCTCCTCCTTCCTTCCTCAGCCTGATTACCTGGTCCTTGACTGTTGTTCTCCTGATGTGGCTGTACAACAGCTTTGGGTCAGATATTCATTTCTGGCTCTACGACTGCACTCCTTATTTTCCTGGGTCCTTTGCTTTCTATACTTCTTCCATTCCCTAGCACACTTGGTTTTGGCTTTCCTGCATCTTTAGGTGAACCACAGGCTCATCCTGGCTTTTTTGTTATTCCTGTTACCCTTGGGTACAAACCTCTCCTCAGTTTCCTTGCATATTTTTGTCATTTATTCCATCATCTCGTTTACTGACTTCCCTGCCAGCTCTCTGTCCCACTGAACTCCATGCAGGAAGTTCTTCATGCCTACGTAGTCTCCTTTCTTGTAGTTTGGCTTCATTCGTCCGGCCCTTCCCAAGTGGCTCTAAGTTCTCCCAATCGATTTCCTTGTGGTTGAAGTCACCCATGATCAGTGTTACGATAAGGGCCTTAATACTAAGCCTGTTTTGGCCCCTTCTGTAACAACATGTCGACTCAGGCTCTATTCTAATTGTTCTTTAGAAAATTGTCACCTTTTATTTATAATGGAAATTATTAGACTGATCCAACTGGTAAAATTCATGCTCTTTAATACAAACATATAAATACTTTGATTATGTTACAAAATTCTCTTGCAGTGTAAAACAAAGATACACTATACAAATGTAGCAACTGATATAGTCTCAATAGAGACAGATGTATATTAGATATCAGTCGAGACTAAATAATATTCCTTGAGTAGAGAATTTGTATTAAGGCTGAGAGCCTGGATCAAGTCATGAGAGAGTATATGATCATTAAGAGAGTGAGAATCTACTCCTAACCAGGAGAGGGTGGGTGAACCTACTGACGAGTACCAATGTTTTGTAAACTGACGTCACGTAGATCACGTGACTTTAGGGGGGAGACCGGCCAGTACCTAAACAGGTAACCGGTACTCCAACTAGTGGTCTCCCACTACATGAAAAGCACAGTAAAATGGACTAACAAATACAATATAATATAATATAATATTAGCATTACCATACATATAATAATCCTAATATTCATAATAAAAATAAAGAGAAATATCCCACTGGAATATACTCAAATATACAATAGTTCGGGCATAACCCGCAACAATCAGTAACTTCGCCCTACTCGCATGCGCCCTTCTGGGAACTTCGGCCAATGTGTCAACCATCGCCTTGGCCTCCTGCTGTTCTGTGGTGGGTTATACATCACTGAAATTACCACCTTGGGACCTCCGGACTGAAGCATTCCTATTATACAATATCTTGCTTCGCCTCTGTCTCCTCTCTCCAGCTCATCAAAATCCCATCAGTTTTTGATCAGTGCCACTCCTCCATCCCCTCTGTTCCCTCTGTCTTTCCTCATGATCTGATATCCTGTTGGAAAGATGGCATCTGTTATCATCCCTGTGAGATTGGTTTCAGTGAGGGCTATGATGTCCAGTGATGACTCTTTGACTCTTTCATGTCACTCCTCCCACTTATTCGTTATTCCATCAGCGTTGGTGTACCATACCTTCAGTTTCCTCTCCAGTACTGTGTTTTGGGGGTCTGTGGGGGTGGGGGACCTAGCGGTGTCCTGCTGGATTCTACAGTGTAGTGTGGGGTGGGGACTGTAAGTGTGGATTGTGGTCTGTGTTGGGATAACATGTTTGGTTTTGGGGTTCTGGGGATTGGTCTGTGTGTGCTTTCTCTTGTTGCTCTTCCTTATTCTGGTTGACCTCTGCTGATTCTGTCCATGTCTCTCTTCCTAGCTCCTTTCGTTTTTGCCTCCACTCCCTCAGCTTCTGTCATTCTGTTTTTGTTCTGTCCCAGTCTAGGAACACCCTCTTGTATGCTGGCGATTCCTTCAGCCATGGTTTCTCTTGCAGGATCCTGTTTTACACTTTTTATATCTTGAAAATCAGCTTGACCAGCCGTTTTCTCCCCTTCAAATACCCCCCTATTCTCTGAAAATTTACTATCTCAGACATGTCCTCTTTCCCTATTTCTCTGATGATGTTTTCAATCTCCTGTCTTTCCTCCTGCCGTCTTTCGTTGTGTGTCCTTAACTCGCTCTCCTGAAGCCCGTGAATGAACACTGACTTCTCCCTCTCTGCCTTCCATTGCCTTTTCCTCTGTGTCTCCCCAATGCTTTCCTGTAGCTCTTGGTGGCCTGGTCGTGCCACTGCGTGTGGCCTATCCCCCTCTCCACCTTCACCTCCCTCCCCCACTATCACCCCTGCTCCCAGCTGCTCTCCCCTTCATTCCTCGGCCCTGCTTGGTGGACTGATAGGGCGTTAGCATAGGTTATGTCTCCTTCCTTCCCGTTGGATTCCTTGTTCGGTAAGGGTGTACCAGCTTCAGATGCAATGTCCCCTTTGGTCCATACCCCTGTAACTCGTTTCAGCCTATTTACCTCACATTCTAGGGCCCTTATCCTGGCTACTGCAGCTTCGACTTGTGACTCCCATTTCTTCTTCTCCTCCAACCTCCCTTCCAATTTCACACAGAGCTCTGCCTCCTTTTCTCCATTTTTGCAGAGACCTTCCCTACTTTGCTCTCCCATTCTTGTTCCATCCTTTTGCATTGCTCTTCCATCCATTCTTCCCTACCAGAACCATTATCCTCTGATCCTCTGGGCCTTCGAGTTCCCCTCTGAGACACCATTGTTTGCTGTAGTTGTGTGTGTTTGGGAAAGTGTAGGGGTTAAGGGGGAAAGAGATGGGGAGAGGGACAGGATAGTGATGGAAGGGTGGAGAAAGAGGGGAAAGGGGGCTGGAGGGAAAAGGGGTGGAAGAGAGGAAGGAAAAGAAAAGAGGGAAGAGAGAGGGAGAGGAAAGGAGATGGGAAGGAGCAAAAGAGAGAAGGGAGAGGGATAGGGGAGAGATGGAGAGAGAGTAGGGTGTGCATGTGGGAGGGTGTGTGTTTTGTAACGGGGAGAGGGAGGGGACCCAGGGAGAGTGATGGAGGGAGGCCAGGGAGAGTGATGGAGGAGTGGGGAGTGGTAAGAGGGCTAGAGGGAAAAGGGGTGAAAGGGAGGAAGGAAAAAGAGTGGGGAATGAGGAGGCTGGGAGAGGGAAGAAGAGGAAGAGAAAAGGTAGAGGGGAAAGAGCGAGAGAGGAGAGGGGAGCGAGATAGAGAGAGGGAGAGAGAAAGTGTAGGGAGGGTGTGAGTGGGTGTGGTAGTTGTAAGAGGAAGAGGGATGGGGAGAGGGAGGGTGCCAGGGAGACTGATGGAGGGGTGGAGAGTGGGAAGGGGCTAGAGGGAAAGGGGGTGCAAGGGAGGAAGGAAAAGAAAAGAGGGGGACAGAGGAGAGAGGGAAAGGAGTGACGGGAAGGAGCAAAGAGAGAAGGGAGAGGGATAGGGGAGAGAGAGAGATGGAGAGAGAGTAGGGTGTGCGTGTTTTTGTAAGGGGTAGAGGGAGGGGGGCAGGGACAGTGATGGAAGGATGGAGAGAGGGAAAGGGGCTAGAGGGAAAGGGGGTGGAAGGGAGAGGAAGGGAAAAGGAAAGGGGAAAGAGTGAAAGAGAGAAGGGAGGGGGGAGAGATGTGAGAGAGAGGAAAGAGCAATAGAGAGAAGGGAGAGGGGAGGGAGGGTGTGGGTGGTGGGGGATTTGTAAGGGGAGTGATATGAGAATGGGGGAGGGAGGGAGAGGAAGAGAAAAGGGAGAGGGAGATGTAGAGAGAGGAGAGAGAGTGTAGGGAGGGTGTGGGTGGTTTGGGAATTGTAAGTGGGGAGGGATATGGAGAGGGAGGGATGGAGGGTGGAGAGTGAGAAGGGTGCTACAGGGAAAGGGGTGGAAGGAGGAAAGAAAACATAGGGAATGGGGGTGATGGAGAGGAAGCGAAAAGGGAGAGGGGAAAGAGGGAGAGAGTGAGAAAGATTCGAGGAGAGCGGAAAGACCAGGGAGGGGAGAGAGCTGGGGAGGGTGGAGGGGAAGAGGGAGAGGGGGATGAGGAAGGGGAGGCGATAGAGGAAGAGGAGTGGGTGGGGAGGCCCTAACCGTCAAAGACTGTGTTAGTTAGTTACCATTTTGTCCTAGGCACATGTCGATTTGACACTAGGCCTGTTGTATGTATGTGTGTGTGTGTGTAAGGAAACACTTCGAAATGTTTCCGCCCCGTCGGGAATAGAACCCGGGCCCTCCGTGCGTGAAGCGAGAGCTTTACCACTAGGCCACCGGGGCTGTGTGAATTATTGCCCTTGTGCCTATGTACCCACGTGTTTGAGCCGTAGTGTGTGTGTGTGTTTATGAGTCCTTATGTATGTGTGTGTATGTGTGTGTGTGTGTGTGTGTGTGTGTGTGTGTGTGTGTGTGTGTGCGTGTGTAATTGTGAGTGCATGTAAAAAATAATCTAGAACTTCATAATTAGAATATCACACTTTTTTTTGGGGGCTCAACGCTGTTATTGCCGAACTTTATTTTTCACGTATTTTTTCTCTCTCATATTTAATAGCTATGCTCAGATTTGTTCTTTTCTGCTCTTAGTTTTATGAGTTTTTTTTTTTTAACTTCGCCTTATCTTCATTATCTTGTTTATCTTTTATCTTGTCTGTGACAAGTTAACTTGCTTATATCTCAAAGTCTATTAATTGAAGTATTTTCTTTTTCATGGTTTCCCAATACTTGTTCAACCCGTCTATTTTGTTTCGTCTGCAGTGTGTCTCATTATTGGAAGGAAATTTTGAAATCCTGTTTTTTTTTTATAATAGATTTGTATTTGTAACACTTTCTTGGTATAGACCAAGCCGCGTGGATCAAAAAAGCGGAAGATATCGAATATTTTTTTCGGCAGAGAAAAGGGCTCAGCGACTGGTCGAAATATACTTTGTCTTATGTTCCCTCTCTCTCCATGATTTTTTTTTTCTTTCTCGTCTAAATATTATCTTCCAATATACTTTAACTTTAATAGAACACTGACTACTTTAGATGGATGTCGTGACTTGAAGAGACATGTAGTATACTCTTCGTGCAGAGCAAACGATTACTGACATCAAACGTTTCGCTCTAACGAGAGCTTTATCAGGCTCTACATAGAGCGAGAAGCCATCTGAAATAAAGGTTTGAAGGTATAAAAGTCTGTCCAGCATGATCGCTCTTGGATATATAATCTTTTAATGGATACCGACGTTTCTTAACGAGAGACGCGTGAGCAAACACTAGGACATATTTACACAGAAAAACTTTTCAGTCCCGAGACTTTGATCAATTATATTAGAAGTAATCAAGGTCCCACAACCAAAACGCTTACTAATTTTGTCCTAGCTCTTGCTTACGCATCTCTTTTAATTAATTGATTTAGAAACCATGATTAAGTTTATCTAACGAACGTTGACTCGGTAAAATGAGGAACCTTGAAAAAAGAAAACACAACAACAGTTCGAGAAATTTAATAAATAATTTGTTTTGGCATTTCAAACTTATCAATGTATCCACTAAGATTATCACTTCCGTGTGTATTGCAGATTTAATTTGTAAAATATAGCTCTTTACTCCAATATTGTTGGTAATTGTTCAGACATTTTCATACTTTACAATAAATGTAAATGAGCTTTTAAAATGATCGAATGTGATATGCAATTTTTCTCTGTATAATACATTAATGTTAACGAGATAATGACTGAGTTAATATTTTGAAATATGCAAAAATATAATTTAGTTAGTTCAGACTCTCAGGTAAGGACCCACTAGGGGCGAGGGGGAAGTGGGGACAGAAGAAGAATAGCCGGTGAGAGGAAGAGCTGAAGTAGAAGAGAAAGAGTCAGGACTAAACCCAACAGTCTAACTACTATTATTAAAAGTATATTGACTAATATGTATATTATGCGATACATACTATTATGAAAAATATTATGAAAATATGCAAATATATTATGAAAAATGTACAAGTATATTATGGACAAAGTATATCTGTATACCCTTAATAACCCCTACTTTTTAATAGTTATATTTCTGTAGTAATATTGTAGAATATTGATTAACTTCTCTACATTTTTTACGCCCGCATCAGATAATTTGAGCGCCCAGCGCTCTCTAAGGACCGGGGCTTGAAAATCCTGGATACCACAAGGGATTTAGGGTAACGAGATTATAAAAACGTGATTAGGGTAACAGCTGACTGGTTTATTGAGTTTAGAGTCAATCGACTGCACGGAGGAGGGTCATTAAAACTGCATGTAACCCATTCACCACCAGTCAAGAATATTTTGATCCTAAAATATTAGAGTAAACTCTCAAAGAGTATATACAAACTTCGAGACATACATTTATCCGTGTAGGCTTGTGCCAAAAGCTGGGAACTTATGCTCTTAACTGTCCTCTTATAAAGGAAGAAAGAGAGAATGCATGAACGTCTGACAAACTTCTTCAATCATAATACGGCACTATAGATTTTAACAGCATATAATGTATTTGCTTGTAATAGATACTACATAAGTGTAGAAATGACAGTACAGTAAATACATCCAAGTGGGCTGTTTTCTTTTAACTCTATTGAAGCCTAGTTCCTAGTGCACTGTGCATCCCGACGACCACGACATTGACCGGGATTGCAAAATAATGTAGTTGCTTCTGCAATAAAATTCAAATTCCTGTTATGTTGACAGATGAGAGACTGAAGCCAATTTTGGCATAACTTGCTGTTGTTAGAGAGAGAGAGAGAGAGAGAGAGAGAGAGAGAGAGAGAGAGAGAGAGAGAGAGAGAGAGAAGGGGTCGAAGGGGTAACCGATCAAGATCACTCACCTTAAACTTCATTCAATATAACCTTCGATATCATTCTCTTACCAACAAAGTCAGTTTTCTTCAGATCCCTCACCTGGCTAGGCTTCGCGGACTCCCAACAGACTGCTGTTACACCACACAACCGGCAGCCATCAAGAGCTTCGCTCAGTCAGTATCTTCCTCAATTAAAACATTCCACCATCGATCATTCATTCCAAGATTGACTATCATTTGGAAAATATTCTAACAAACTACCGTTCAAGAAGTACAGTTAACTGATGGAATGTGACACTTTTTGCAAATAACTGACTGTAATTGAACCTTGCACCTTATATGTACGCTGAATCTATACACTGAGTCCGCATTATGACTTAGCGCGCGCAAGACACAAGATGATGGGTGTTGTACTGGAAAACCTTATGCAGCAACATGTTAGGGACTCTACAAGAGAGGGAGGGGAGGATGAACCAGCAAGACTGGACCTTGTGTTCACCCTGAGTAGCTCGTACATTGAGGACATCACATATGAAAGGCCCTTTGGAGCTAGTAATCACGTGGTTCTAAGCTTTGAATACATAGAGTTATAAGTGGAAAGGATAGCAGAAATAGGATGGGAAAAGCCAAACTACAAAACGGGGGACTACACAGGTATGAGGAACTTTCTGCAAGAGGTCCAGTGGGAAAGATAATTGGTAGGAAAGTAAGAAAACGAAATGATGGACTACATAACAACATAATGCAAGGAGGCAAAGCAAAGGTTTGTTCCCAAGGGCAACAGAAATAATGTGAAGACCAGAATGAGCCCTTGGTTTACCCAAAGGTATAGGGAGGCAAAAACTAAGTGCACTAGAGAATGGAAAAAGTACAGAAGACGAAGGACCCAGGAAGATTGAGAGATTAGTCGAAGAGCCAGAAACGAGTATGCACAGATAAGGAGGGAGGCCCAGCGACAGTACGAAAACGACATAGAATCAAAAGTCAAGTTTGACACGAAGCTGCTATATAGCCATATCAAGAGGAAGACAACAGTCAAGGACCAGGTAATCAGGCTGAAGAAAGAAGGTGGGGAGCTCACAAGAAACTACAAAGAAGTATGTGAGGAGCTCAACATAAGATTTAAGGAAGTATTTACAATGGAGACAGAAAGGATTCCGGGAAGTCAGAACAGGGGGGTACACCAACAAGGGATATACCAACAAGTGTTGGATGAAATACAACCAAGGATGAGGTGAAGACGCTGCTAAGTGACCTTGATGCCTTAAAGGCGGTGGGACTGGACATCTCTCAGTGGGTCCTTAGACAGGAAGCAGAGACGCTGTGTGTGCCACTAACAACAATTTTCAACACATCCATTGAAACTGGGCAACCACCTGAGGTATGGAAGACGGCAAATGTACTCCCCATTTTTAAGAAAGGAGACAGATACGAGGCACTATGCTATAGACCAGTGTCACTGACTTGTATAGTATGCAAAGTCATGGAGAAGATTATCAGGAGGAGAGTGGTGGAGAACCTAGAACGGAACAAGCTTATAAACCACCCAGCACGGATTCATGGATGGCAAATCCTGTCTCAAACCTACCGGAGTTTTATCACAAGGTAACGGAAGTAAGACACGAGAGAGAAGGGTGGGTAGATTGCATTTTCTTGGACTGCAAGAAGGCCTTCGACACAGTTCCTCAGATTATGCATAAGATCGGGCAATATAGCAGGAGGCACTGCAGTAGATCAGAATATCTGACAGGGAGGCAACAACGAGTAATGGTACGTGAGGAGGTATCAGAGTGAGCGCCTGTGACAAGCGGGGTTCCACAGGGGTCAGTCCTAGGACCGGTGCTGTTTCTGGTGTACGTGAATGACATAACGGAAGGAATAGACTCAGAAGTGTCCCTGTTTGCAGATGATGTGAAGTTAATGAGAAGAATTAAATCGGATGAGGATCAGGCAGGACTACAAAGAGATCTGAACTGGCTGGAAGCTAGGTCCAACAACTGGCTCCTCGAATTTAATCCCACCAAATGCAAAGTCATGAATATCGGGGAAGGGAAAATTGTAGGTGGCCAAAGACTACAAACCTCACTCAAGAAAAAGAATCTTGGTGTGAGTATAATACCGAGCACATCTGAGGCGCACATCAACCAGATAGCAGCTTCAGAATATGGGCGCCTGGCAAACCTGAGAATAGCGTACCGATACCTCAGTAAGGAATTGTTCATGACTCTGTACACCGTGTACGTCTGGTCTATACTGGAGTATGCAGCACCAGTTTGGAACCCACACTTAGTCAAGCACATCAAGAAATTAGAGAAAGTGCAAAGGTTTGCAACAAGGCTAGTTCCACAGCTAAAGGGAATGTCTTACGAAGAAAGGTTAAGGGAAATCGGCCTGATGGCACTGGAGGACAGGAGGGTTAGGAGAGACATGATAACGACATACAAAATACTGCGAGGAATTGAGAAGGTGGACAGAGAGAGGATGTTCCAGAGATGGGACACAGAAACAAGGGGTCACAATTGGACTTTGAAGACTCAGATGAGTCAAAGAGATGTTAGGAAGTATTTCTTTAGGCATGGAGTTGTTAAGAAGTTTAGAAGTCTGGAAAGTAACGTAGTGGAGGCAGTAACCATACATAGTTTTAAGACGAGGTATGATAAAGCTCATGAAGCAGAGAAGAGAGAGAGGATCAGTGAAGAGGCGGGGCAGGAGCTATGTCTCGATCCCTGCAACCACAAATGGTGAGTACACAGACAGACAGACAGACAGACAGACACACACACAGGAGCTATGACTCGACCCTGCAACAACAACTAGGTGAGTACACACACACACACAAAATGGTAACTAACACACACACATATGTACAGGTAAGAAGGGAGGCCCAACGACAGTATGAAAATGACATAGCAGCGAAAGCCAAATCAGACCCAAAGCTGTTGTACAGCTACATCAGGAGGAAAACAAGTCAAGGACCAGGTGATCAGGCTAAGGAAGGAAGGAGGAAAGATCACAAGAAACGACCGCGAAGTATGTGAGGAACTCAACATGAGATTCAAAGAAGTGTTCACAGAGGAGACAGAAGGGACTCCAGAAAGACGGAGAGGTGGGGTACACCACCAAGTGTTGGACACAATACATGCAACCGAGGAAGAAGTGAAGAGGCTGCTGAGTGAGCTAGATACCTCAAAGGCGATGGGGCCGGACAACATCTCTCCATGGGTCCTGAGAGAGGGAGCAGAGGCGCTATGTGTACCACTAACAACAATATTCAACACATCTATCGAAACAGGGAGATTACCTGAGGTATGGAAGACAGCAAATGTAGTCCCAATTTTTAAAAAAGGAGACAGACATGAAGTACTAAACTACCGACCAGTGTCACTGACGTGTATAGTATGCAAAGTCATGGAGAAGATTATCAGAAGAGTGGTGGAACACCTAGAAAGGAATGAGCTTATCAACGACGGCCAACACGGAGTTCTATGACAAGGTGACAGCAGTAAGACAAGAGAGAGAGGGGTGGGTAGATTGTATTTTCTTGGACTGTAAGAAGGCGTTTGACACAGTTCCACACAAGAGATTAGTGCAAAAGCTGGAGGACCAGGCAGGGATAACAGGGAAGGCACTCCAATGGATCAGGCAATACCTGTCAGGAAGACAGCAGCGAGTCATGGTACGTGGTGAGGTGTCAGAGTGGGCGCCTGTGACGAGTGGGGTTCCACAGGGGTCAGTCCTAGGACCAGTGCTGTTTCTGATATTTGTGAACGATATGACGGAAGGAATAGACTCCGAAGTGTCCCTGTTTGCAGATGATGTGAAGTTGATGAGAAGAATTCAATCGGACGAGGACCAGGCAGAACTACAAATGGATCTGGACAGGCTGCAAGCCTGGTCCCGCAATTGGCTCCTGAAGTTCAACCCCACCAAGTGCAAAGTCATGAAGATTGGGAAGGGCAAAGAAGACTGCAGACGGAGTACAGTCTAGGGGGCCAGAGACTACAAACCTCACTCAAGGAAAAAGATCTTGGGGTGAGTATAACACCAGGCACATCTCCTGAGGCGCACATCAACCAAACAACAGCTGCAGCATATGGGCGCCTAGCAAACCTAACAACAGCATTCCGACATCTTAATAAGGAATCGTTCAGGACCCTGTACACTGTGTACGTTAGGCCCATAT
>WNWK01008148.1:70000-87158 GCA_009830355.1 Cherax destructor
TCTCTCTCTCTCTCATACAAACACACACACACACATTATACTGTACATTCATACCTTCCTGGGTAAGACTTGCACCAGAAATAATAATAAACACATAAGCAGTATAATGTTATCCTTTATTGGCAACGTTTCGCCCACACAGTGGGCTTTATCAAGTCAAAAATATATCTGTCTGTGACTCGATAAAGCCCACTGCGTGGGCGAAACGTTGTCAATAAAAGATCACATTATACTGCTTATGTGTTTATTTTTCCATTGTGTCGGTATTTTATACCATTTATTTCCATTCGAGATGTTATCTGCTGTGGCACTGCCATCTGTTCCATCCGTGCCGATGAGATCGTAGAAGAAGAAAGACACAAGACACTCCCCCCCCCTCCCCCCCCCTGCTGTCCATCTACACACGTTGGCCAAGACAAAACTGAAACAGGTGCACTAGGAGTTCGTTCCTACTGAAAGACGGTCGTTGAAATTTACCGATTTTTTTTTTTTCATCTTGTTGTTGCCTCTATCTTACTATTTTGTTACTTCTGCCTTTGATTAAGTCATTTCAAAGGTATTACCTTCAGTATCCCAGGTACTAATCAAACACAGCCGTTTCACTCATATTTGAGGCTGTTGATCACGATAAAGAACTCGATATTATTTATTTGGATTTTAGTAAAGCTATCTAGTTCTAGGTCAGCTTGTCTAGATCCCACTGACTAGGACATGTATCAGGTGGTTTTATAGAAGGGATCGGGTGTTTCAAGAGCAAGTGGCCCTCTCTGTACCTGGCACCATTACCCGCGACTGGTGATAGCACCAAGTAAAGGGTCAGCCATTTCCCCCCCCCTCAAATACACACACTACCTGATTCACTGTGGAGGTAATTTTTAAGGACGTCTCTCCCTCCTAGCGTGGCACTCACGGCTCATTAACCTGCCTCTCACCTCACCTTCCCTCCAGTGTGAGGGGAGGGAAGGGGAAAATGAAGACGGTGAGGCAAGAAGCGGGGACACGGCAAGAAAAACGACAACAATAACAACAACATCAGCAAAGGAGGGAGAGATAAGCGAGTGTGTACTCACCTAGTTGTGGTTGCAGGGGTTGCGTCATAGCTCCTGACCCCGTCTCTTCACTGGCCCCTATTGGGTCACTCTCCCTGCGCCATGAGCTTTATCATACCTCTTCTTAAAGCTATGAAAGGAACCTCCCTCCACTACATCGCTTCCCAAACTATTCCACTTCCCGACCACTCTGTGACTGAAGAAATACTTCCTAACAACCCTGTGATTCATCTGAGTCTTCAACTTCCAACTGTGTCCCCTTGTTGCTGTGTCCCATCTCCGGAACATTTTGTCTCTGTCCACCCTGTCAATTCCTCTCAGTATTTTATATGTCGTTATCATGTACCCCCTATCTCTCCTGTCCTCCAGTGTCGTCAGGTCGATTTCCCTTAACCTCTCCTCGTAGGTCATACCCCTTAGCTCCGGGACTAGTCTTGTTGCAAACCTTTGCACTTTCTCTAGTTTATTTACGTGCTTGGCTAGATGTGGGTTCCAAACTGGTGCTGCATACTCCAATATGGGCCTAAGGTACACAGTGTACAGGGTCCTGAACGATTCCTTATTAGGATGTCGGAATGCTGTTCTTAGGGTTGCTAGGCACCCGTATGCTGCAGCAGTTATTTGGTTGATGTGCGCCTCAGGAGATGTGCCTGGTGTTATACTCACCCCAAGATCTTTTTCCTTGATTGAAGTTTGTAGTCTCTGGCCCCTTAGACTGTACTCCGTCTGCGGTCTTCTTTGCCCTTCCCCAATCTTCATGACTTTGCACTTAGTGGGGTTGAACTCTAGGAGCCAATTGCTGGACCAGGCCTGCAGCCTGTCTAGATCCCTTTTTAGTTCTGCCTGGTCCTCGTCCGATTGAATTCTTCTCATCAACTTCACATCATCTGCAAACAGGGACACTTCGGAGTCTATTCCTTCCGTCATGTCGTTCACAAATACCAGAAACAGCACCGGTCCTAGGACTGACCCCTGTGGAACCCCACTCGTCACAGGCGCCCACTCAGTCACCTCGCCACGTACCATGACTCGCTGCTGTCTTCCTGACAGGTATTCCCTGATCCATTGGAGTGCCTTCCCTGTTTTCCCTGCCTGGTCCTCCAACTTTTGCACTAATCTCTTGTGTGGAACTGTGTCAAACGCCATCTTACAGTGTGAGTGTATGTGTATGTGTGTGTTTGTGTGTACTCACCTATTTGTGGTTGCATGGGTCTAGACATAGTTCCAGGCCCCACATCTTCACTGTACTCATCTATTTGTGGTTGCACGGGTCGAGTCATAGCTCCTGGCCCGCCTCTTCACTGATCGCTACTAGGTCCTCTCTCTTCCTGCTTCATGAGCTTTATCAAACCTCGTCTTTAATCTATGTATGGTTCCTGCCTCTACTACGTCATCTTCTAGTCTATTTCACTTCCTGACAACTCTATGGCTGAAGAAATACTTCCTAACATCCATTTGACTCATCGGAGTCTTCAACTTCCAACTGTGACCCCTTGTTTTTGTGTCCCATCTCTGGAACATCTTGTCTTTGTCCACCTTGTCAATTCCTCGCAGTATTTTATATGTCGTTATCATGTCCCCCCTGACCCTCCTGTCCTCCAATGTCGTCAGGCTGATTTCCCTTAACCTTTCTTCGTAGGTCAATCCCTTAGCTCTGGGACTAGTCTTGTTACAAACCACTAATTTCTTGACGTGCTTGACCAGGTGTGGATTTCAAACTGGTGCTGCATACTCCAATATGGGCCTGACGTATATGGTGTACAGAGCCTTGAACGATTCCTTACTGAGGTATCGGAACGCTATTAGGTTTGCCAGGCGCCCATATGCTGCAGCAGTTATCTGGTTGATGTGCGCCTGTGTGTGTGTGTGTGTGTGTGTGTGTGTGTGTGTGTGTGTGATAGACAAACGCACAGATAATAAGCAGATGAGACGAATAAATGAAACGAGTACAAGAAAAAATATAAAACTCGACAGCACTGACAAAAACGTGGACCTCTCATCTACATTATTAAAACTTTTTCAAGCACAAAATGCAAATAAACAAAATTTTAACTTCCTTCTCAAACAGACGCGAAAACAGCATCTTCAGAGCAAAGTTTTCCGCAGATACACCCTAACAAGGGCGTCATCTACTCTCTCTCTCTTCCTCTTTCATCTCTCTCTCTCTCTCTCTCTCTGTTGAGGTTACCATTTCACTCAAAGTGACAATAAAAATCACAGTGGAGTGGCTGGAACAATTCTTCAATGTGACTTGGGTTATTACGTGCGGTTGGAGTTTTCCCATTTTAATATTGACGTTGAGCGTTTGATCTTTATTTGCTGCTTCCAGTGTCTTAATTTTGAATAGATCTTCCAGATGGTGTGTCAACCCAATTTATTGTGTGTGGGGAAGGGGCAAAATTTTTGATGTTAGAAAAAGAGAGATCTGTCCTCTTGTACATAAATACATGATTGCTTCATGGTATTTGGTGAGCTCCTGGAGTTTGTGTTGACTGACCTCTCGTGGCTTCGTGAGAAGCAATTAACTTTTCCACTTGGATAGGTCACTTCTGTGATGCATTTGTTTTTTTTCTCAATCCCTGAGGGAATGAAATGAATTGTTAATTTAGTTTTAGGACGCGTCTTTCACATGTCCAGTTTGAACTTTGAAGCAATTTTTGTCAGGTTTACCTAATCCAGCCGGGATGAACCAATCTGATTATCCGAGTTTGGCAAATTGTTCCCGAATCGTAACTTTTCTTGGTCATGAAAGGATTGGCTAAATACATTTTAATGTCCGTAAGAAGAGATTAAAGACGGTGCTCGTCTTGGTTTTGGATGAATGGTTATAAAAAAGTGAATATAGTTGTCCAGTGTTTTTTTTCTGTATACTCTAAACAGTGTTTGAGTCTTATACTTGATGATTAATGCATCCAGGTAAGGATAGTCTCTTGTTCTGCTGGTATTCTACTTTGAATTTAATAAAGGGATATAATGGGTTTAATCATCATATCTATACAAGACATGATCTGGTAAAGATATGTTGATAACGTCTACACTACATGGGACCAGAAATAGAGTGATTTCAACAACTTCTTTAATAAAAAAAATCATATATATAAAATGCCTACGTGATGGAAACAGACACAAGAATGTTGCGTAATGAGATCCTTTTTAAAAGAAACGCAGAGGGATTTCTAAAGAGACATCATAAAGTCCACTGCATGGGCGAAACGTTTTAAATAAAGGCTCTCTGTACACTGCATTTGTCTATATCTCCAGCTTCTTTATAATTTGAACCGATTTTTTCCCTCTACTAAATTCATAGTGGAACTGAAGGAGAATATCCATAAATACTGTTCAACGTTCACAAACACATGTCTCCCATTATGTTATTGTGACCTTCGTTTCTACACCTAGTCATGTTTGAACAAGGTGTCTTCAGTAGGTCATGTGTGAACTTACTGTGTCCTGGTACAGGAACACAGCTGCAGTGTGGAATGGAGCGAGGCTTAGTATCTTGACGCATCTCTCCTGTATTGGCAGTGTTAGTACTTAAGTACACTACATACAGTAGCTGTCCTGTTCAGAATACTTTACACAGCCATTCGACCCCTGGGGATTCCTCTTGTCCTCCCAGTGTACCGAGAGTTGCATCTCATACACGTATATTGCTACATTACAGACGGCTGTATGTAATCAGGAATCGAATCTTTGAACTTTGAAGAACTTTGCCATGAAAAATTACAATGTATAATCTGTGAAGAACACTGTGGATAAAATTCTTAAAGTTGTTATTTTTTTACTAATATTTTTGTGTCATAGCTATTGTTACCACTTAACGGTAGAACTGAAAATAACCTGTCTTTTTTACCACAGCGACAGGGTCTTTATAAGGAAAACTTGTACTTAAAGACGTATATACTATGGAGCCAGCAGATGCTATAGTTTCGTTCTTTGATTTTATACATGGCTTTGTACAGAGCGAACCATTTTGAAAAGAAAAATGTGTTCTGTGTCTGTTATTTTTCTTCTCATCTGAAGACTTGATTCACAATGATGCTGCCGATAGGAAAAACAATCGTTGTGGCAATCCTGGCCGTAGCGCCCAGAAGGAGAGTGTCGTAGCGCCCAGGAGGAGTGTCGTAGCGTCCAGGAAGAGAGTGTCGTAGCGCCCAGGAAGAGAGTGTCGTAGCGCTCAGGAAGAGATTGTCGTAGCGCCCAGGAAGAGAGTGTCGTAGCGCTCAGGAAGAGAGTGTCGTAGCGCTCAGGAAGAGTGTGTCGTAGCTCCCAGGAAGAGGGTGTCGTAGCGCCCAGGAAGAGTGTGTCGTAGCTCCCAGGAAGAGTGTGTCGTAGCGCCCAGGAAGAGTGTGTCGTAGCGCCCAGGAAGAGGGTGTCGTAGCTCCCAGGAAGAGGGTGTCGTAGCGCCCTGGAAGAGGGTGTCGTAGCGTCCAGGAAGAGGGTGTCGTAGCGCCCAGGAAGAGGGTGTCGTAGCGCCCAGGAAGAGGGTGTCGTAGCGCCCAGGAAGAGAGTGTCGTAGCGCCCAGGAAGAGTGTGTCGTAGCTCCCAGGAAGAGTGTGTCGTAGCTCCCAGGAAGAGTGTGTCGTAGCTCCCAGGAAGAGTGTGTCGTAGCTCCCAGGAAGAGGGGTGTCTCATTCTCTGGCAAATAACTATTTTTCTCTTCTCTCTCCGCCAGTTTGTGCCAGACGATACTTTCTCTCTATCTGTTTGGATGTTCGCTGAGGTGGAGACGACCTTGTGGTCTGATGAGCTGACGTATTTCAAGCGACCTGCTTGCCTCTTCCTCTTTCTCCTGCTTCCTGCTTCTCTGTTTTTTCCATCTTCTTCCTCCACTTTCTCCAAAACCTCTTTATTCATCTTTTTCTTTTTCTCTTTTATTTTCCTTTTTCTGATCCTCTTTCTCCTCTGTTTTTTTCTCTCTTCCAATAATCACTTCTTTATTTTCCCTCCTCATCTTTTTCTTCTATTTCTTTCCCCTTCATTTGTGCGTCATCAGAATTCCTCTCTCAGGTGCCATTATAACTTAGTGTGAGAGTTGTCTGGGAAGTGAAATGTGACTTTTGACTTTAAAACCTTTCTGCATTGTTCTATCAAGGTTACCAGCATCATTCTCTCTCTTTCACTCTCTGTCTCTGTCTCTCTGTCTGTCTGTCTGTCTGTCTGTCTGTCTGTCTGTCTCTCTCTCTCTCTCTCTCTCTCTCTCTCTCTCTCTCTCTCTCTCTCTCTCTCTCTCTCTCTCTCTCTCTCTCTCTCTCTCTCTTACACAGGGTTTTACAAGGTTATGTTCAGGGTTCCTAACTTTATTTACAAGAGCTGTTACCTACACTTGCTCATTTAAAAGCCTTTTTATTGTTAAGAGATATACAGATAGGGTACAGGATGAAGTTGGAGCCATCTGTGGACCAACAATTTCATTTGGTCAGCTCTTCAAGCGACAGATCATGTTATTATAAAACCAATGAGGATCAAATTAATGAGAAGGATCCTGTGAAGAGACATCAATCTAGAATAAATTCAAGACAGATCACCAACAATTTTTTTATTCA
The DNA here is from genome assembly GCA_009830355.1 of Cherax destructor. Taxonomy (NCBI): domain Eukaryota; kingdom Metazoa; phylum Arthropoda; class Malacostraca; order Decapoda; family Parastacidae; genus Cherax; species Cherax destructor. The sequence continues at coordinate 76,596 of WNWK01008148.1, forward strand.
TGTTCAAATTTGTGCCTATGTTACCATAGTTCTAATGCAGCTGGTGAACAGTCTCTTGACAACCCAGCCTTGATACTGCGAAAGAGAAGGAATGAAATGAGGCACACCGTGGTCAGGTTAATGCATCTGCACTGCTTTCACTATAGTGCAGGGGTTCCCAACCTGGAATGCACGAACCCACAGCGAGTGGGAAATGGCATTTCAAAGCTTATTTTTTTTAGTTCATTTTTTTCAAATGTGATATTACTTTTGTAGGTGGTGCAACATTAATCAAACATTTCCCAGGGGTGCAGGACATAGAAAAGGTAAGGAAAGCCTTAGAGAATTGGTGGTCCAGTGGATAGAGGGATGCGAACTGTGTCCTGTTCTCACAGGGCTGGGCATGGCGACGCAGGATCGAATCCTGGCCATTCGCAGTTCTGTTAATGATTCACAATCACTTGTTTCGTGATTCTATTATATATATATATATATATATATATATATATATATATATATATATATATATATATATATATATATATATATATATTTATTATATATATATATTTTTTTTTTAACAAGTCGGCCGTCTCCCACCGAGGCAGGGTGACCCAAAAAAAAAGAAAATCCTCAAAAAGAAAATACTTTCATCATCATTCAACACTTTCACCACACTCATACATAATCACTGTCTTTGCAGAGGCGCTCAGATACGACAGCTGAGAATAGTCCCTCCCAGCTGTCACTATCCCAGACCCCTCCTTTAAAGTGCAGGCATTGTACTTCCCATTTCCAGGACTCAAATCCAACTAAATCAATTAACTGGTTTCCCTGAATCCCTTCATAAAATGTTACCCTGCTCACACTCCAACAGATCGTCATGTCCCAAAAACCATTTGTCTCCATTCACTCCTATCTAACACGCTCACACATGCTTGCTGGAAGTCCAAGCCCCTCGCCCACAAAACCTCCTTTACCCCTTCCCTCCAACCTTTTCTAGGACGACCCCTACCCCGCCTTCCTTTCCCTACAGATTTATACGCTCTCCAAGTCATTCTACTTTGATCCATTCTCTCTAAATGACCAAACCACCTCAACAACTCCTCTTCAGCCCTCTGACAAATACTTTTAGTAACTCCACACCTTCTCCTAATTTCCACATTCCGAATTTTATGCATAATATTTACACCACACATTGCCCTTAGACAGGACATCTCCACTGCCTCCAGCCTCCTCCTCGCTGCAGCATTTGCAACCCATGGTTCACACCCATATAAGAGTGTTGGTACCACTATACTTTCGTACATTCCCTTCTTTGCCTCCATGGATAACGTTTTTTGTCTCCACAGATACCTCAATGCACCACTCACCTTTTTTCCTTCATCAATTCTATGGTTAACCTCATCCTTCATAAACCCATCCGCTGAAACGTCAACTCCCAAATATCTGAAAACATTTACTTCTTCCATAATCCCTCTCTCCAATGTGATATCCAATTTTTCTTTATTTAAATCGTTTGATACCCTCATCACCTTACTCTTATCTATGTTCACTTTTAACTTTCTGCCTTTACACACTCTCCCAAACTCGTCCACTAACCTTTGCAACTATTCTTTAGAATCTCCCATAAGCACAGTATCATCAGCAAAAAGTAACTGTGTCAACTCCCATTTTGCATTTAATTCTCCATAATTTAATCCCACCCCTCTCCCCAACACCATAGCATTTACTTCTTTTACAACCCCATCTATAAATATATTAAACAACCATGGTGACATTACACATCCCTGTCTAAGACCTACTTTTACTGGGAAGTAATCTCCCTCTCTCCTACACACCCTAACCTGAGCCTCACTATCCTCATAAAAACTCTTTACAGCCTTCAGTAACTTACTACCTATTCCATACACTTGCAACATTTGCCACATTGCTCCCCTATCCACTCTATCATATGCCTTTTCTAAATCCATAAATGCAATAAAAACTTCTCTACCTTTATCTAAATACTGTTCACATATATGCGTCACTGTAAACACTTGATCTACACATCCCCTACCCACTCTAAAGCCTCCTTGCTCATCTGCAATCCTACTCTCTTTCTTACCTCTAATTCTTTCAATAATAACCCTGCCATACACTTTACCTGGTATACTCAGTAAACTTATTCCCCTATAATTCTTACAATCTCTTTTATCCCCCTTCCCTTTATATAAAGGAACTATACATGCTCTCTGCCAATCCCTAGGTACCTTCCATACATATATATATATATATATATATATATATATATATATATATATATATATATATATATATATATATATATATATATAAGTCGTGCCGAATAGGTAAAACTTGCAATTTTCACTTAAATAGCAACGCCCTTCTTGCCGAATAAGTCAAGCGAAAATTTGTATATGCAATAATTTCGCAAAAATCATTCTGAACCTAACGAAAAATATATATTTCATTGTGTTTATTATTAAATTATTGTAAACTTATCTAAAACATATTTAGTTGGATTAGGTTCAATTAAATTGCGCTTGTCATAATAAGGTTAGGTATCTCTGCCTGAGAGAGGCTGTGGCCATCTCTATCTGTGGTTTTGGCATATTATCTTTCAATCAAGAACACCTACCAGGATTATCATCAACAGGCTGGTGTGTGAATACCTGCAGCTCATTTCAGGGTGGCAAGAGGACCCTGCATTTCATTTCTTCCGTTAGAATCAAGAAAAGTGTTGTGTACATGAAGTGAGTGCCAGTGAGGGAGGACACGTGACGGTCATCTGAGGGGTGGAGGGGGCAGTGAGGGGATGTGGTCAACATGAAGGAGGGGTAATAATATAATAATAATATCTTTATTTACTACAAGCTGTCGTATCTGAGCGTCTCTGCAAAGACAGTGATTATGTATGAGTGTGATGAAAGTATTTTCTTTTTGGGGATTTTCTTTCTTTTTGGGTCACCCTGCCTCGGTGGGAGACAGCCGACTTGTTGAAAAAAAAAAAACATGTACAAGGTATACAGGCCTAGCTGTTATCAATGACATACTACTATATATAAAGCTCCTTGTTATGCTGAGCATTTCGGGCAAATTTGGTCAGTTTTGTACCAGGATGCGACCCACACCAGTCGACTAACACCCAGGTACCCATTTTACTGATGGGTGAATATAGACAACCGGTGTAAGGAAACACGTCCGATGTTTCCACCCCTTCGCCGGGAATCGAACCCGGACCCTCACCGTGTGAAGTGAGAGCTTTTGCCACCAGGCCACTGGGCACCGTAGGTTCTCCCCTTCCTTCCCCAAACACTCGCACACACAGTGCAGACTCGTTTCGTTCATCTTGGGTGTATGATATAGAGTGTATAACGGTGTATTGTTTATAGTGGGATGCTGTATATAGTGCCGTGTCTTGTATAATGAGGTGTCGTTTAGTGCAGTGAGTGGGCAACTCTGCCAGGCCTGCCTTCCCAGGTCATCACCCCTCTTCCACTACTCCCTCACCCATATCACTTCTCACACCACCTCCATCTCCTTCCTACCCCACCTTCCACGAGAACTTGAGACCGCCAACCAGATCTAGGCCTACCCTCTCCACCCCCACCATGAGCAACCCAGGGTATGTGTCTCCACCCACACGTGCCATTCTCCCTTCAGCCCGGGCTTACCACATATATTGAGGTATGACAGATGATGCAGCTAGCCAGCCACAAAGCCAGGGAAACAATGCACCTAACAATAAAAGAAGAGACACATGTCAGGTGTGTGGAGCACATCGGGCACTCAACATGCAAACAATGGGTGTGTTGGATTACATATGGTCCCCACAGCCTCCACACAGATGAAAGTTCCAATGGTAACCTTCTCAGTTGTCAAGATCTTCTGATGGCCTTCAAATCCACTGCTAGCAGTACCCTATCTCACATTTCTAAAGCGGTTAATCCATATGCAGTAGGGAAATTCATAGACCTTAAGCAGGTGAATGGAGGTTCCACCATCTTAGAAGCCCGAGGCACCATTAAAGCATGGCGCAACCTACTCCTGTTCGGCAATGTCTGTCTTGCAGTTCCAGAAAGACGAGGCAAACTGCTAACCACATCAGTCAACAAGGCAGTGCGCAACTACCCAAGAACAGATAATTGTCCCTCTGCCACATCATCGCAGGAATCACAGAGGTAGACCAAAAAAAAATCGAGAAAGGTAACATAGTGGGAGCAATCAGAATAATTACAAGTGACGACACTGTTGCTCCCAAAGACGAGGCCATAGCCCAAACACTAAGAGACGAGCATCCAACAAGAGGCACTATAGTCGTTAACCCTGAGGAAGACCTCATCACTGGACAATTAATTTTGCCAGAATCAGAAGTCTATAAGGCGATAGTGTCATTTCCAGCAGGATATGCAGGTTACACTGGAATTCGACCACAACACCTCAAAGAGATGGTAAACCCAGTACTCGGTACATCTGCATTAATTCTTCTCTCCGAATTAACAACTTTCGTCAACTGTCTGGCTGGGCGGATTCCAAAAGAAATAAAACCTTTATTTTTTGGAACTTCATTATGCGCTTTGAAGAAGAAGGATAGGGAAATCAGACATATTGCTGTTGGTAACACACTTCGCCGTCTCGTTGCCAAAGCAGCAGTAAGAAACATTCGCCTAGAAGCTGCCAGTTTACTTCAACCTCACCAACTGGTCTTCGGGGTCTCTCATGGCAATGAAGCTGCAGCTCATGCAGCAAGGGCCTACATCAGGGACTTACCAGAAGACAAGGCAGTAGTCAAACTTGACTTTAGAAATGCTTTTAATATGGTGAAAAGAGATGTGGTCTTGCCAGCCGTTCGGGATCGGTTCCCCAGTCTTTTTCCCTTCATTTCTGCTAGCTACAGCAAACCCTCAATTCTTTTGTTGGGCGAACATGAAATTCCCTCATCAGAGGGTGTTCAGCAGGGTGACCCACTTGATCCACTTCTCTTCTGCTTGGCAGTAAGAGAACTAACTTCCAGCCTGCGCAGCGAGCTCAACATCTGGTACCTGGATGATGGCACTCTGGCAGGTACTAAAGAGTCCCTGTTAGAGGACTTACAACTGGTGAAAAGACAGGGAGAAGCAGTAGGTGCAGTAGGATCTCAAGACCCCAGATTCATTGAAGCAGCCGTGCGGTGGGACACCTCTTGCAGACTCCTCCCAAAGAGCACAAACAGTTCCACTGGGACAAACCGATCATGGAAAAAATCGCCAACACAATGCTCACAAACGCTTCAGGAAAGGACAAAGCTCGTAGCCTAGCGGTGAATGCACAACATTCAGGAGATTTCCTTTTAGCTGTTCCCAACTCCTCTCTGGGCACTCGACTCGACTCACAGGCCATTCGGATTGGTGTTTCTCTTCGCCTAGCTGCCCCCATACTCACCGAACATAGGTGTAATTGCAGCAGGGCGACGGCTGATCAATTCGGATCCAGAGGGAAAATGCCTGCAGCATTCTGGATACGCGGCCCACCGCCGGGAAGCTGGAGGAAGTATTCGAGATATAGCTCTGAGATGTTATCTATGTTTTTTACTCCCTATTTTATTTTTATCAATGTATCTTGTCTTTAAATAAAGTCTACATAGAATATAGAATATAGAATATAAGAGAAGACAATATTCAAACAGCTCCAGGAAGAACCTTGAGTTTTCCCTGAAGTAAGTCTATTCTTTGCTCTGAGGATGAGGGTCCCCAGCACAGTTCCAGAGGTGGTACCTCCCTATATTTTTAAACGTATAAGAGAAAATCTGAGAAAGGACTTAATTTTAAATGAGTTCTTGCTAATTTACCAGATTTACCTATTCGGCACGAACACACACACACACACACACACACACATATATATATATATATATATATATATATATATATATATATATATATATATATATATATATATATATATATATATATATATATATATATATATGTCGTGCCGATTAGGTAAAACTGGTCAGTTAGCAAGAACTCATCTAAAATTAAGTCCTTTCTAAATTTTCTCTTATACGTTTAAAGATATATTTTTTCATTTATGTTAATCTAAGAATTTATAATTTTGTACCAAGAGAAACTTTAAAAACCTACCTAACCTTATTACAACAAGCGCAATTTAATTTAGCCTAACCCAACTAAATATATTTTAGATACGTTAACATTAATTTAATAATAAACAAACACAATGAAATATATTTTTTTCGTTATGTTCAGAATGATTTTGGCGAAATTATTGCATACACAAATTTTCACTTGTCTTATATGGCAAGGTGAGCGTTGCTATTTAAGCCAAAATCGCAAGTTTTACCTAATCGGCACGACATATATATATAAGAACATAAGAACATAAGAAAGGAGGAACACTGCAGCAGGCCTGTTGGCCCATACTAGGCAGGTCCTTCACAATCCGTCCCACTAACAGAATATTTGCTCAACCCAATTTTCAATGCTACCCAAGAAATAAGCTTTGACAATTTTACCCACTCATGCGCGAGTCCCACTCAAATCCAACCCCTCTCACTCATGAATTTATCCAACCTAAATTTGAAACTACCCAAGGTCCTAGCTTCAATAACCCTACTAGGCAGACTGTTCCACTCATCAACTACCCTATTTCCAAACCAATACTTTCCTATATCCTTTCTAAATCTAAACTTATCTAACTTGAATCCATTATTGCGGGTTCTCTCTTGGAGAGATATCCTCAAGACCTTATTTATATCCCCTTTGTTAATACCCATTTTCCACTTGTATGCCTCGATCATGTCTCCCCTCATTCTACGTCTTACAAGTGAATGTAATTTTAGGGTCTTCAATCTTTCTTCGTAAGGAAGATTTCTAATGCTATGTATTAATTTAGTCATTCTACGCTGAATGTTTTCTAACGAATTTATGTCCATTCTGTAATATGGAGACCAGAACTGAGCTGCGTAATCTAGGTGAGGCCTTACTAATGATGTATAAAGCTGTAATATAACCTCTGGACTTCTGTTGCTAACACTTCTTGATATAAATCCCAGTAATCTATTTGCCTTATTACGTACGCTTAGGCATTGCTGTCTTGGTTAAAGGTTGCTGCTTACCATCACCCCCAAGTCCTTCTCGCAATCTGTATGGCTAAGTTCTACGTTATTTAACTTATAAGTGCTTGGGTTATGGACACTCCCGAGCTTCAGAACCTTGCATTTATCTATATTGAACTGCATCTGCCACTTTTCTGACCACGAATTAAGTTTGTCTAAATCTTCCTGAAGTTCTATGACATCTATGTTTGAATCAATTAGCCTACCTATCTTCGTGTCGTCGGCGAATTTGCTCATATCACTAGTAAAAATATATATATATATATATATATATATATATATATATATATATATATATATATATATATATATATATATATATATATATATATATATATATATATATGACCTGACCTGAAAAGAATGGAGGAGAGAATAAGTGATCTTGATGCCCATGATGCCCTGTATCTCCTCACAAGGTGTCTTACTATGCCAAGACTCACTTACTTCTTGAGGTGCGCACCCTCTTTTGAAAACCCAACACTTGACAGTATGACGCACACCTGAGATCAACCTTCAGAAGGCACTGAATCTGTCACTAGAGGATCAGCAATGGGAGCAGGCAACCCTCCCAGTGCGACTGGGAGGTATAGGGGTGCGCAAAGCAAGGCAGGTAGCGTTACCTGCATTTCTGTCATCGTGTTTGGCCTCCTGTGGATTAGTCAAGAGGATTGTCCCTGAACGTTTGAGAGGTGTGGTGGGAGCCCAAGACCCCAAGTTCATTGAAGCAGCAGTGCAGTGGGACATCCTGGCAGACTCCTCCAGTAGACCAGCTCCTCCCAAAGAGCACAAACAGTCCCACTGGGACAAACCGATCATGGAAAAAAATTCCAACACAATGCTCACCAACGCTTCAGGAAAGGACAAAGCTCGTCTCCTAGCGGTGAAGGCACCACACTCAGGAAATTTCCTTCTTGCTGTTCCCAATTCCTCTCTGGGCACTCGACTCGACCCACAGGCTATTCGGATTGGTGTTGCTCTTCGCCTAGCCGCCCCCATACTCACCGAACATAGGTGTATTTGCGGCAGGGCGACGGCTGATCAATTCGGACTTCATGGTCTAGTGTGTCACACATCAGAAGGAAGTATGCTAGACATGAGGAGGTCAATGACATCATAAAGAGAAGCCTCGCTACAGCCCGTTGCCCAGCTCACAGGAACCCCAAGTGCAGAGGTCTGATGGAAGTCAAAAGCGTCCTGATGGAGCCACCATGCTACCCTGGAAGGATGGTAAGCAGATTGCTTGGGACTACACTGTGCTGCCACATTGGCAGACACCTACCTGCCACACTCCTTAGCCGAAGGGGTGGAGCTGCCAGCCACAGGGAGACCAGAAGACCCGCAAATATGAAGACCTTCCCTCTTGCTATAACTTCATCCCAATAGGGTCGGAGACCCATGGAGCATGGGGCAAGTGTGCTCTAAAGTTTCTCAAGGAGCTGGGTGGAAAACTCATCATAGAAACCAAGGACCACAGGGCGACCAGCTTCCTCTTTCAGAGACTCAGTGTTGCGATCCAGAGGGAAATGCCTGCAGTATTCTGGGCACGCGGCCCACTGCCGTGGAGTTGGACGAAGTATTTGACATGTAGCTCTGAGTTGTTATCTATGTTGTTTTACTCCCCATTGTATTTTGTCTTGAAATAAAGTTTGTAAAAAAGATGGGGTGGTAGGGAAGTGGAATATTCAAATGGCTTCAGAAAGAAATCTAAATATTCTTCCTTGAAGTCTTTTTATCCACTTCTCCGAGGCAATGGGTCCCACAATTGACACCAGAGGTGGACCCCATCCTTTTATATATATATATATATATATATATATATATATATATATATATATATATATATATATATATATATATATATATATATATATTTTATATATATATATATATATATATATACATACATATAACCCTACATCAGCATTTTTCTTACTTTGGTTTCCCGGCTCTCTTCTCTTCTCTTCTCCCATCTCCCTCTTTTCTGTCTCCTCTCTTCCGTCTCCTGCCTCCCATCTCTTCTCTCACACTCTCATTCCCCTCAGTTCATAAACTCTCCCCTCTCTCTTGACTCCTCTCTCTCTGATCCCTTTCTTCTATGTTTTCCTCATCACTCACACACAATCTCCCTCTCATCCCTTCTACTTCCCCTCCCTTCAGTGAAGGTGCCTAGACGCCGGTGAAGGGCTCTTGATCTGGGGGAAACTGAACCTAAACTCTATTTACTTCGACGAGAACCTCATTGATTCCCTCACAAAGAGACGCATGATACCTGTGGATTTATCGCATCAACTTCAAAACAATAATAATAATTCTATCTCCCCTTTTAATAGTAATCCGTCTCCCGCCTTTTCCCCTCATACCTACCCTTCCCTCTACCTCTCCCTTCTTCCTTCCCTTCCTGGGTCCCCTCGTTTACCAGCCTGTGGTGCGGATGCCACCGACAACTTTTCCATTAAAGCCGAACATAAGTACAATTAGTGGGAGTCCCTCATTGCTGGCAGACAATGGTAGGTTAATGTTGACCCCAGTGAGAGAGAGAGAGAGAGAGAGAGAGAGAGAGAGAGAGAGAGAGAGAGAGAGAGAGAGAGAGAGAGAGAGAGAGAGAGAGAGAGAGAGAGAGAGAGAGAGAGAGAGAGAGAGAGAGAGAGAGAGAGGGGAATGGAGGGAGGAAAGGAGGGAAGGTTTGCGTTAGAAATTAAAAGAAAGATAATAGCAAATTCTGATAATCAAATGCAGAAAGACATACTGATACTCAGTACAACACACACACAACACACACAAAAAAAAAAAAAAAAAAAAGCTGTGACTCGACCCTTGCAACCACATATAGGTGAGTAAACACTCACAGGCAATAATAGACAGATAAGAAGCAATACTTTACCTTTGACTATACCATAACGGGACTGCCTCACAGACAATCCCAATGACTAATAATAAACACAGTGAAAAAATACCAAGTCCTATTCCACTGTCACGACCACTGTTGCGACCATTGTCACGACCACTGTTGCGACCATTGTCACGACCACTGTTGCGACTATTGTCATGACCACTGTTGCGACTATTGTCACGACCACTGTTGCGACTATTGTCACGACCACTGTTGCGACTATTGTCACGACCACTGTTGCGACCATTGTCACGACCACTGTTGCGACCATTGTCACGACCACTGTCACATCATCAGCTCATACCTCCCACACCACCACCACCACCACCACCATCATCACCACCACCATCATCCACGCCACTAATGGACAATAAACTCCCAACAACCAGATAACGGGTTCGCGGACACCAGAAATCGCCAAGTTATATCATTATTTTTACCCAAATATCAAAGAGTGTCACATTTTACACCATTATCAGTCCTATATCATCAGACCAGAGAGTCTAGTTTCTCTCCTCACGCGAGAACGTCATAAAATGACGCGTGTGAAAGGCTGTAATTCAAAGTTTTCAAA
>WNWK01008149.1:0-42500 GCA_009830355.1 Cherax destructor
ATATATATATATATATATATATATGTCGTGCCGATTAGGTAAAACTAGTCAATTAGCAAGAACTCATCTAAAATTAAGTCCTTTCTAATATTTTCTTTATACGTTTAAAGATATATTTTTTCATTTATGTTAATGTAAGAATTTATAATTTTGTACCAAGAGAAACTTTGAAACCTACCTAACCTTATTACAACAAGCGCAATTTATTTTAGCCTAACCCAACTAAATATATTTTAGATACGTTAACATTAATTTAATAATAAACAAACACAATGAAATATATTTTTTTCGTTATGTTCAGAATGATTTTGGCGAAATTATTGCATACACAAATTTTCACTTGTCTTATATGGCAAGGTGAGCGTTGCTATTTAAGCCAAAATCGCAAGTTTTACCTAATCGGCACGACATATACGTATATATATATATATATATATATATATATATATATATATATTATATATATACACTATATATATACACACTTGTGTGTATGGATACGATATTAAATTGTCATATTATAATTTACTTTACTAAAAGTTTATGCAGAATATTTTTATAATCCCCAGATCATTTTCTTAAATGCTCCCAAACTTGTACATCACACATTGAATTGTCTTCATACAACTTATTTTTGTATAAGATTGTATTGTACCAGTGCCTCTGCATGTGCAGTACACACACACACACACTAGAAAACCTCATGCTTCAATATGTTAGGGACACTACCAGAGAGAGAGGGGAGGATGAACCAGCAAGATTGGACCTCGTCTTTACCCTGAGTAGCTCGGACATTGAGGACATCACATATGAAAGGCCCCTTGGAGCTAGTGATCACGTGGTTCTGAGCTTTTAATACATAGTTACAAGTGGAGAGGGTACCAGGAGTAGGATGGGAAAAGCCAAACTACAAAAAGGCGGACTATACAGGTATGAGGAACTTCCTGCAGGAGGTTCAGTGGGAAAGAATTGGTAAGAAAGTCAGTAAACGAAATGATGGACTACGTAACATTAAAATGCAAGGAGGCAAAGGAAAGGTTTGTTCCCAAGGGCAACAGAAATAATGGGAAGACCAGAACGAGCCCTTGGTTTACCCAAAGGTGTAGGGAAGCATAAAATAAGTGCACTAGATATTGGGGAAAATACAGAAGACAAAGGACCCAGGAAAATAGAGATCAGTCGAAGAGCCAGAAACGAGTATGCACAGATAAGGAGGAAGGCCCAGCGACAGTACGAAAATGACATAGCATCAAACGTCAAGTCTGACCCAAAGCTGTTGTATAGCCACATCAGGAGGAAGACAACAGTCAAGGACCAGGTAATCAGGCTGAGGAAAGAAGGTGGGGAGCTCACAAGAAACTACCAAGAAGTATGTGAGGAGCTCAGCACGAGATTTAAGGAAGTATTTACAGTGGAGACAGAAAGAACTCTGGGAAGACAGAACAGAGGGGGGGGGACACCAACACCAACTATTTTTGTTTATTCCTGTGTAAAAGAACAGTTTATTTGCAAATCATAGTGACAGGGTGTTAGCTCCTTCACTCTCCCACGAGCTTCCTTCCTAGTAACCACATAACACACAACCCAATAACAAACCCTCCCCTTCACTTCGAAGATAACTACCATCTATCACTATAACTTATTGTATTTATAAAAATGCACCCATCATTGCAAATGACAAGGCATGTAAGCTTGTCATTTGCACCAACCATCCCTCTTTAATGGGAGTGTTTTAAAGCCGGTGAAGAGCTTATGATCCAAGGAATTGACCTATCCTCTCCTTCCTTGGATAGAACCTGATTACCTTACACTCCTCACGTGCAGTAGGTAACCTTGTAGGTTACTGAACTGCCCACTGAGTTTAGTAGTAATAACCCACCACCATCAGTGACTTAACAGCCTTTCTCACCTTTCCACTATTGATATACCCACAGGTGGGGATCACTGAGCAGGTGCGTGGGTCTCTGGCTCACCCTCACCTCCTCTACACATACCTCTCCTACTGGATCCCCAGGACCACTCAGGAAGAGAACTGTCTCCGTCACTTTCTGAGCACCGAGCACCTCGCCTAGCATGGCTCCACCACTTGTATTAAATATTTTTATTTTGTAGAGGGAAAGTTGTTATGAAGGTGTAGATATTTTTTTTATTCAAGAATTTATTTGAAATTATTGTACAGATAGATTATATTTTGATTTATTGCATGTAATCTATAAATATACAAGAAAAATGTCTTCTGAAGAAATCTATCAAATGAAAATATTTGTTACATTTGATTGGATTTATTGTGAATGGGATACTTCTAGTCTTTGTATTTTTTCAAAAAATGAAAATGATAAACAACAAACTTTGTTGAGAAATAATAAAAATATGGACAATTGTACTGCCATCTACAAATTATTTATGATGGGAGTAATACAGATATTTCCAAGTTTATGGTTGATCATTTTGTAAATAGAAAATTTATTATGCTTATTATACATTGTACCTAAATTAGGAATTAGAGAGCAGCAATGGGTCTTGAGACACACACACACACACACACACACACACACACTGTATAGAACTGTATTCTGTACTTTTCTGGTAAGTCTTCAGTTCTTGACTCATGTTCAAATTCTGTTGAGAGACTTAATTAAGGGTTTGAGAGTAAGCCGTGAGTGAAAAAGTTTAATTGGAATAACTTGAGCAGTGCCAGGAGTTACAAGTGAAGATGATCCAGGCTGCCATCAGCCTTTTCTCTACCACCAGTAAAGTTATGACACATAAAATGGCTTACACAGGTTGTCATGTGCAAAAGGCAAAACAGTCAAGGTTGTATGAAGACAACCATAGAGTTTTTGTTGTTGTCTGAAGTCAGAGGAATATAGACGAAGTAAAAGTTTTGGATGTTAGTATTCTGCCTTCACTTGTTTGTGTATTAGGCTTAAAGCTTACTGATTAAGCAAGGGTTATCAAGGCTTCATTTCACCTATGCACCACCAGTCAAGAATATTTTAAGCCCTAAATATATACACCTGGTGTAATAAATCCTGTTAGTCTTCTCACTTGTCTGAAGAGAAGTGATGATCATTGTCACTTACCACCACGGCCATTTGAGATATCTATAAGTAAGATAAATTCAGTACGTAAATATTCGAAAAAATTACACCAAGTAGTGTTATGGACATTTGGAAGGTCTGTTAGCCACTAAAATTTCCTGTGCAGTTGAAGGTAATTTATGATATTTCAAGAATTTCGTTTTGGTATTCTAGTTGCACTAATGTTATACACACTTATCTCACCATGCTCTAACACTTGAAAATTATTTCTCTAAGAGGTCAGTCTCGAGCTGAAACTGTTTTATCATTCCTGAATCTTGAGCTTCTCTGAGTACAATTTTCTCTTGAGTGGAAGAGCATCAATTTTGCTACTAGGCTTTACTTGCCACTTTATATATATATATATATACATATATTATTGATATCATTAGTATTGACTTGGATTTCATATTGTTTTTTTGACTTGTGTGCTTGTATTGTAATATGTTAATGTGAAGAGCATTCGCTGTAATGTTAGGAGTATTATAAGGTGATTTCATAACCACTGACTACCACCTGTGTTGTCTTGGATGTCATGAGCATCGACTGCCTACCTATTTAGTCAGATACATACTGTGCTTGTTTTGAATAAGCATGAACTTCTGTTGAACTGTATATGCACACATACACATTTTTTAGCTTCATATTTAGGAAGACAGCAGTTCCTATACTATTAATTAGTAGCGTACTGGTGACTTGCTACTGACTTGACAAGTCTGTTACCAAGGGTGGCATTTCTACATTGCATCAACTTTACTCACCATCACCTGTAAATTATTACCATTTTCTTTGTTTGTCACATGTAAATTGAGTCATTTTTCTCATGTCACTTGTAAATTGTCATTATCTCTGCTAATCACGTCACTTGTACATTCCCTGTCATTTGTATATTGCGTCATGTATCTTACTGCATCACTTTAAAACTACGCTATTTTCTGTATGCTATATGTAAAGTGTGTAATTTTGTGTGCCACTTGTGAAATCTGTCACCATAATCGTGACAATATGTCACTTTTCCATGTGGTTTGACAAGGACTTTGCTCTCCTAGACCCAGCTTCCCTACTACCTTTGCCTCCTCATTCCAGTCTTGGTATTGTTCCTCGTACCTGAGTAAGGACTCATCAGAACCTATCCGCTTTCTCTTTAATCAAATTAAATTTTTCTGCAGGGTTCTTACTTGTGGGACAGTCATTCAGGTAATCAGTCCCAGTGTTTTCGTGGAAGTGGAAGTTAGGCCTTGTGGTAAATGAAGTCCTCAGGAATTTCCCCAGGTTACAGCCTAAGGGAGGAGGGGGTTAGAAGTTCGCAGGTAATTACCCTGCTCGGGCCTTAAGCTTATAATTTAAGTTAGGTCTGTATCTCAGGGATACAGCTTCTTTCCTCCTCTTCTCTTGGATGTATTGTCCTGAGAGACACATGCCTTGCCAACAATGACTTTTCCTACTAGGTTCTGATGGTTGGGCCCTTTTCCATTGAGGAATGTTTTGGGTAGGACTTAATTATATACTTCATATTTTGAAAAGTTTAAGAGTATGTACTTGTTAATCATTAGTGCAGGAACAGTTGAACCTCCAGATTGTTTAGTTAATGTAGCATTACAGTATTAAGAGCCTCCACATATTGTAAGTCTAGTTTAAAGATTAAAGGAAGTTTCTATTAAAGGGTATTTAAAAGTATTTCGTGAAAGGTTTACCATTTAAATATGTTGCACATTAAATATTAGTTCTCCATAAAAAATATTTTTATAGATTTGGAAAGTGCCAGATTTGTATTAATATAATTTTTATGAAATTTGGGACAACTGTACCGCACTTTGTTTCTCACTGTGAAACATTTTAGTGAAGAGTTTATTTCCCAGTAAAATGAGACATGCCATCAGCCTTGCCCCATCCTTGTTTTGTCTCCCTCTGCAGAAAAAGTTAATACATATGTATTGTATGTAAAACACTGAAAGGTTGAATTCAACTTGATCATATGACCACATTTTTGTTTTATTACTATACAGGAGTTATATTTAAAATGCAGCTGTGAGTCAGACTGTTTACCCAGGAGGTGATTAGTTCTGAAAGGCCACAGATTTCAGCAGCTGAAGAAAACCACACTAGGGAATCATGGGCTGACCATGTACTAGTCCAGACCAGACTGACTTGTTAATTGAATTGTTTACTTGTTATAGTACATGAATGGCAGTGTTAATTCTTTGGCACTGTGATGTGGCAGTGGTCTTTAGTTTGTAAGGAAAACTTATGTAAATACACATTATTATATAAGAGTATTTTACGTTAGCAATGTTTTGTATCCATGACCAATGATCTCTTCAATGTAGACGCTCCACATTGGTCTGAACCGCAATGGTTACTCTTGTCTATGCATGTAAATATTAGCTCTGTGATAACTAATGATATACTATTAAGGTAACAACCACACAGCCTCGGTCTCCAACCACGACTGTACATTCCGCGCAGTTCACTTCCACATTGGCTGTTCACAACGCAAGTATTGACAGCAGCATTTCCAAGTGATTCTTGCGATATCTATCCCATATTTGACTGGTAGCACTACTGTCAGCCTTGACTGTGACATCGTCTTCAAGTGTTGTAGTGCTATTAACCATTCTTGACACCTGGTGCTACTGTGACCCACACTATACTTACGCTGTTTACTACATTTTATAGCTGGTGCTTCTGCCAACTTTGATTTTGACTGCAATTCAAAGTTACTTCTGAGGCTGTGTTATCCGTTTTGATAGTTGGTAGTACCATCACTCTTTTGTTTTTAATTTGTAATGACGTGTGTGATCTGTTGCTAGATCCTGATGCAAGGTTGCAGTGCAACCTTAAGCATGAGTGCTTGTTGACGTGAGTAAATGTTCCTGAATGTTGAGGTGAATAAATGTTCGTGAATGTTAACACGCAAGGCACCACACAATAGTTACATATTCACATTTTGGCCAGTCATAAGATATCAACTTTTCTTTTTTTTTTTTTTTTTTTTTTAGCTTACCAGTGTAGCAAAGGTTTCTCACAGTTTCATTTACATGATCTTTTGTTGATATATTTTTTTAAATAACTCTTAGATCCCTTTCTCTGATACTTTCAGTATTTTGTCACGCTGTATTCTTCCTATGCCCTTACGTCACTCCCCAATTTTTTATTACATGGCATTATCTACTTTAAATGTTAGTTACCATTTTGTCATAGGCACTTGTCGATTAGACACTAGGCCTGTTGTGCACGTGCGTGCGTACTCACCTAATGTGTGTGTGTGTAGTTACTAGTTGTCAAAGTGCGTGTGTGTGCTTGTATACGTGCGTGCTGTCAAGCATGGTCCAGCATGGTCCAGCATGGTCCAGCAGACCAGCGCCCACAGTAGTGAACCCAGGATTTCATTCTGAAGGGAAGGGGGGGGGGATGATTAAGATACTGGAAATACCAAAGAAATCATCTTTAAAAAAATATGTATGTTGAAATTTCTTGAACTATCGTGCTTTTGTGGTCACTAACCTGGGCAATATAATACAGTAAAAATTAATAATGGAAAAATATATTAAAAGTATTTGCCTCTGGGCTCTCTAAGCCTCCATTTCTCCCCTCCCTCACCTCCCCCTCACCCTGGTGGTAGCACCAGTGATTGTCACTCGTTATACAACAGTCGTCTTCTCTGTTATCATATCCTTTATCCACGTGGCAGCTTGTGTATGTCTTACTTCCAGCCGTCCTCTCACCCTGCACTGTGTATGTCTTACTTCCAGCCCTCCTCTCACCCTGCACTGTGTATGTCTTACTTTCAGCCCTCCTCTCACCCTGCACTGTGTATGTCTTACTTCCACCTCTCCTCTCACCCTGCACTGTGTATGTCTTACTTCCACCCCTCCTCTCACCCTGCACTGTGTATGTCTGCTTCCAACCCTACTCTCACCCTGCACTGTGTATGTCTGCTTCCAACCCTACTCTCACCCTGCACTGTGTATGTCTGCTTCCAACCCTACTCTCACCCTGCATTGTGTATGTCTGCTTCCAACCCTACTCTCACCCTGCACTGTGTATGTCTGCTTCCACCCCTCCTCTCACCCTGCACTGTGTATGTCTGCTTCCACCCCTCCTCTCACCCTGCACTGTGTATGTCTGCTTCCAATCCTACTCTCACCCTGCACTATATCCATATTTTCATGTTTGTCTTCATCCCTGGATACACTTTTCCTCTATAATCCTTTACCCAGTTTCACTGTGTCCTATTTTTTTCATATTTGTTGTTTTATATTATTATTGTCCATATTTTTATAATCATTTCTTTTATTGTTGTTATTTTTTTTTTCATTTTTATTGACGTTGTCCTGATCCTGCGTTGTAAATTCCATATAGTTTGCACAGCTGCTATCAAGGTTGGGTCAACACTCCCCTGCTAGCAAGGTTGGGTCAACACTCCCCTGCTAGCAAGGTTGGGTCAACACTCCAGTGCTAGCAAGGTTGAGTCAACACTCCCCTGGGTATCAAGGTTGGGTCAACACTCCCCTGCTATCAAGGTTGGGTCAACACTCCTCTGCTATCAAGGATGGGTCAACACTCCCCTGCTAGCAAGGTTGGGTCAACACTCCCCTGCTAGCAAGGTTTGGTCAACACTCCCCTGCTAGCAAGGTTTGGTCAACACTCCCCTGCTAGCAAGGTTTGGTCAACACTCCCCTGCTAGCAAGGTTGGGTCAACACCCCTGCTAGCAAGGTTGGGTCCAACACTCCCCTGGGTATCAAGGATGGGTCAACACTCCCCTGGGTATCAAGGATGGGTCAACACTCCCCTGGGTATCAAGGATGGGTCCCCTCCCCTGGGTATCAAGGGATGGGTCAACACCCCTGGGTATCAAGGATGGGTCAACACTCCCTGGGTATCAAGGATGGGTCAACACCCCTGGGTATCAAGGATGGGTCAACACTCCCCTGGGTATCAAGGATGGGTCAACACCCCTGGGTATCAAGGTTGGGTCAACACTCCCCTGGGTATCAAGGATGGGTCAACACTCCCCTGGGTATCAAGGATGGGTCAACACCCCTGGGTATCAAGGATGGGTCAACACTCCCCTGGGTATCAAGGATGGGTCAACACCCTGGGTATCAAGGTTGGGTCAACACTCCCCTGGGTATCAAGGTTGGGTCAACACTCCCCTGGGTATCAAGGTTGGGTCAACACTCCCCTGGGTATCACCGCTACACTTGCTCAAAACTCCACTCTGTGTATAATTTACATATCCTACATTATTTTGGAAGGACACGAGTGATCAACGGTGTTTGCTACATATAATAGTGTTTGTTTTCTTCCAAATGTAATATTACGTTGTCCAGTTTTCCTCCCAAATATATTTTGTAATAAATCTGAGCTGTTTGTTTTATTGGCATTCCCTGCAGCACTGTGTGACCCTTAAGGGTTTATCGCCTAGTTGCTATTATAATAATTGACATCCCGTTCAAGCGGGATGAAGAGTTTCTGATTCGAGGGCCAGGAGCTACCCTCCTCTTGAAGCCATCCTGATTATCGCTAATTATGATGCTATACGTATGATCCCTACGGGCCTAGTAGCAATCAGTAAAGAGGCGGGGCCAGGAGCTATGACTCGACCCCTGCAACCACAAATAGGTGAGTACGAACATTCGATCACACAACTGGTGTTGGGTCATATAATAATCTTTGCCTATAAGTAAACGATACAACTAATACAGACCATAGCTGACGTCAATGACATACTATATAGAAAGCCGCTCAGCGCTGTATGACCCATGTGGGTTTAGCGCTTTGTTTTAATTATAATATAGAAAGTCCCTGGCTATGCAGAGCAAAGGGCAACTTAGCTTAATTTTGTCCTCAGGGTGAGATTCACACCAGTCGGTTAACACCCAGGTACCTACTTACTGCTAGGTGAACAGGGACAACAGGTACCTTAAGGAAACACGCCCAGTGTTACCACCCGTACCGGGGATCGAACCAAGAACACAGTGTGTGAGCTGAGTGCGAGTGCGTTACCAGCCGACCTACAGGACACAAAACCACAGTTCCATGTTATCTCTCTTGAGGTTTGCAATGTGACGTCACCGGTTATTGATATCTTGTCAGCCATATTGGACGTGAACCTGTATGAACAACTACGTACACGTTCCGAACATGTACGTGAGATTTCTATCATTTTAGTCTCTACGATGGATACTGCTGTGCTGTTGTAGTCTAAGTCTCTGAGGCTCCGATGATGGTGTATTAGACTCTGAGGCTCCGATGATGGTGTATTAGACTCTGAGGCTCCGATGATGGTGTATTAGACTCTGAGGCTCCGATGATGGTGTATTAGACTCTGAGGCTCCGATGATGGTGTATTAGACTCTGAGGCTCCGATGATGGTGTATTAGACTCTGAGGCTCCGATGATGGTGTATTAGACTCTGAGGCTCCGATGATGGTGTATTAGAATCTGAGGCTCCGATGATGGTGTATTAGACTCTGAGGCTCCGATGATGGTGTATTAGACTCTGAGGCTCCGATGATGGTGCATTAGACTCTGAGGCTCCGAATTACGCTTTGCTTTGTAATAATCTAAGTCTACGATGGTTACGAGGTCAACGATGGTTACCATTTGTAGTGTTGTAGTATTCTAAATCTACGATTGTTACCATTTGTAATATTCTAAGTCTACGATGGTTACCATTTGTAGTGTTATAGTATTATAAGTCTACGATGGTTATAGTTTAATAAGAAAGACACATGTGCAACAGTTAGGTATCTTTATTCCATTATCATATTTACATAGTTATAGTTTATTGTGCTACGACAGTTACTGTTAGTGTTGTAGTACTCTGAACCTACGATGGTTACTGTTAGTGTTGTAGTACTCTGAACCTACGATGGTTACTGTTAGTGTTGTAGTACTCTGAACCTACGATGGTTACTGTTAGTGTTGTAGTACTCTGAACCTACGATGGTTACTGTTAGTGTTGTAGTACTCTGAACCTACGATGGTTACTGTTAGTGTTGTAGTACTCTAAACCTACGATGGTTACTGTTAGTGTTGTAGTACTCTAAACCTACGATGGTTACTGTTAGTGTTGTAGTACTCTAAACCTACGATGGTTACTGTTAGTGTTGTAGTACTCTAAACCTACGATGGTTACTGTGAGGGAAGACTAGGAGTCCACAGTCTTGAAGCTGAGGGAAGACTTTGCTCACACTCCAACAGCACGTCAAGTCATAAAAACCATTTGTCTCCACCCGTTCGTACCTAATACACTTACGCACTCTTGGTGGAAGTCCAAGCCCCTCGCACACAAAACCTCCTTTACCCCCAACCTCCAATCTTTCCTAGGCCGACCCTTGCCTTCCATCCGCTACAGATTTATACGCTCTCCAACTCATTTTATTTCGTTATATATATATATATATATAAGTATTTCTGTGTCTAAAATTGCATTAAGATTGAACAAAATATAAATAACCCTTTTACTAATAAATTGTTACTAAAACTTGCTAATACTTAGAGATGATAGGGCATAAATATAGACGTGTCAAAACATGTTTATTTATTTTAGCCATGTGTTGCAAACCCAGAGACTGGCTACTGACGTATTCGTGTTACCCAGCCCTTAACAACGTACCGGCATGCTTGTTACCCAGCCCTTAATTAACAACGTACCGGCATGCTTGTTACCCAGCCACTAACAACGTACCGGCATGCTTGTTATCCAGCCCTTAATTAACAACAACAACAACCTTAATTAACAACGTACCGGCATGCTTGTTAACATAAGAACATAAGAACATAAGAAAGGAGGAACACTGCAGCAGGCCTGTTGGCCCATACTAGGCATGTCCTTCACAATCCATCCCACTAACAGAATATTTGCTCAACCCAATTTTCAAAGCTACCCAAGAAATAAGCTTTGACAATTCTACCCACTCATGCGCGAGTCCCACTCAAATCCAACCCCTCTCACTCATGAATTTATCCAACCTAAATTTGAAACTACCCAAGGTCCTAGCTTCAATAACCCTACTAGGCAGACTGTTCCACTCATCAACTACCCTATTTCAAAACCAATACTTTCCTATATCCTTTCTAAATCTAAACTTATCTAACTTGAATCCATTATTGCGGGTTCTCTCTTGGAGAGATATCCTCAAGACCTTATTTATATCCCCTTTGTTAATACCCATTTTCCACTTGTATACCTCGATCATGTCTTCCCTCATTCTACGTCTTACAAGTGAATGTAATTTTAGGGTCTTCAATCTTTCTTCGTAAGGAAGATTTCTAATGCTATGTATAAGAACATAAGAACATAAGAAAGGAGGAACACTGCAGCAGGCCTGTTGGCCCATACTAGGCAGGTCCTTCACATTCCATCCCACCAACAGAACACTTGTTCAACCCAACTTTCAATGCTACCCAAGAAATAAGATTTGATAATTTTATTTACTCATGTGCAATTCCACTCAAATCCAACCCTCTCACTCATGAATTTATCCAACCTAAATTTAAAACTACCCAAGGTCCTAGCTTCAATAACCCTACTAGGCAGACTGTTCCACTCATCAACTACCCTATTTCCAAACCAATACTTTCCTATATCCTTTCTAAATCTAAACTTATCTAACTTGAATCCATTATTGCGGGTTCTCTCTTGGAGAGATACCCTCAAGACCTTATTTATATCCCCTTTGTTAATACCCATTTTCCACTTGTATACCTCGATCATGTCTCCCTCATTCTACGTCTTACAAGTGAATGTAATTTAAGGGTCTTCAATCTTTCTTCGTAAGTAAGATTTCTAATGCTATGTATTAATTTAGTCATTCTACGCTGAATGTTTTCTAACGAATTTATGTCCATTCTGTAATATGGAGACCAGAACTGAGCTGCGTAATCTAGGTGAGGCCTTACTAATGATGTATAAAGCTGTAATATAACCTCTGGACTTCTGTTGCTAACACTTCTTGATATAAATCCCAGTAATCTATTTGCCTTATTACGTACGCTTAGGCATTGCTGTCTTGGTTTAAGGTTGCTGCTTACCATCACCCCCAAGTCCTTCTCTCAATCTGTATGGCTAAGTTCTACGTTATTTAAGAACATAAGAACATAACATAAGAACATAAGAAAGGAGGAACACTGCAGCAGGCCTGTTGGCCCATACTAGGCAGGTCCTTCACAATCCGTCCCACTAACAGAATATTTGCTCAACCCAATTTTCAATGCTACCCAAGAAATAAGCTTTGACAATTCTACCCACTCATGCGCAGTCCCACTCAAATCCAACCCTCTCACTCATGAATTTATCCAACCTAAATTTGAAACTACCCAAGGTCCTAGCTTCAATAACCCTACTAGGCAGACTGTTCCACTCATCAACTACCCTATTTCCAAACCAATACTTTCCTATATCCTTTCTAAATCTAAACTTATCTAACTTGAATCCATTATTGCGGGTTCTCTCTTGGAGAGATATCCTCAAGACCTTATTTATATCCCCTTTGTTAATACCCATTTTCCACTTGTATACCTCGATCATGTCTCCCCTCATTCTACGTCTTACAAGTGAATGTAATTTTAGGGTCTTCAATCTTTCTTCGTAAGGAAGATTTCTAATGCTATGTATTAATTTAGTCATTCTACGCTGAATGTTTTCTAACGAATTTATGTCCATTCTGTAATATGGAGACCAGAACTGAGCTGCGTAATCTAGGTGAGGCATTACTAATGATGTATAAAGCTGTAATATAACCTCTGGACTTCTGTTGCTAACACTTCTTGATATAAATCCAGTAATCTATTTGCCTTATTACGTACGCTTAGGCATTGCTGTCTTGGTTTAAGGTTGCTGCTACCATCACCCCCAAGTCCTTCTCGCAATCTGTATGGCTAAGTTCTACGTTATTTAACTTATAAGTGCTTGGTTATGGACACTCCGAGCTTCAGAACCTTGCATTTATCTACATTGAACTGCATCTGCCACTTTTCTGACCACGAATTAAGTTTGTCTAAATCTTCCTGAAGTTCTATGACATCTATGTTTGAATCAATTATCCTACCTATCTTCGTGTCGTCGGCGAATTTGCTCATATCACTAGTAATTCCCTCATCAAGGTCATTGATATATATTATAAATAACAATGGGCCTAAGACTGATCCCTGTGGAACACCACTTGTTACAAGTCCCCATTCGGATTTAACCCCATTTATGCACACTCTCTGCTTCCTATTGGTGAGCCATGACTCGATCCATGACAGCACTTTTCCCCCAATGCCATGAGCTGCCACTTTCTTTAACAGTCTCTGGTGCGGTACTCTATCAAAAGCCTTACTAAAGTCTAAATAAACAATATCGAATTCTTTATCGTGATCAACAGCCTCAAAAGCTTTACTGAAGAAGGTTAATAAATTAGATAGGCAGGAACGGCCCCTCGTGAATCCATGCTGGGTATCATTAATCAAATTATGGTTATCTAGATGGCTTCTAATAATATCAGCTATAATTGACTCTAGTAATTTGCCTACAATTGAGGTTCAGGCTTATTGGGCGGTAGTTTGACGGTAGTGACTTGTCCCCTGCTTTAAAAATAGGAATTACATTAGCCATCTTCCACATATCAGACACTACACCTGTTTGAAGAGATAAATTAAAAATGTTAGATATTGGTTCACAGAGTTCCATTTTGCATTCCTTAAGAACCCTTGCAAAAGCTCATCAGGACCCGGCGATTTATTTTGTTTCAGTCGGTCCAGCTGTTTCATAATCATTTCGCTAGTGACTGTGATATTACATAATTTATCTTCTTCTGGGCCTCTGTAAAAATTAATTACTGGGATATTATTAATGTCTTCCTGTGTGAAAACCGAGAGAAAATAATTATTAAAAATAGAGCACATATCATTCTCCTTGTCAGTAAGATGCCCAAAGTTATTTTTAAGGGGACCTATCTTATCCCTAACTTTTGTTCTATAAACCTGGAAAAAACAACGGACCAGTATGCATAAAGGCATTTGTAAGCTTTTAGACACTGTCCAGTTTGGTGAGAGATACTGTCCAGTGTGGTAAGAGACACTGTCCAGTGTGGTAAGAGACACTGTCCAGTGTGGTAAGAGACACTGTCCAGTGTGGTAAGAGATACTGTCTAGTGTGATGAGAGACACTGTCCAGTGTGGTAAGAGACACTGTCCAGTGTGGTGAGAGACACTGTCCAGTGTGGTAAGAGACACTGTCCAGTGTGGTAAGAGACACTGTCCAGTGTGGTAAGATACACTATCCAGTGTGGTAAGAGATACTGTCTAGTGTGATGAGAGACACTGTCCAGTGTGGTGAGAGATACTGTCCAGTGTGGTGAGAGATATTGTCCAGTGTGGTGAGAGATACTGTCCAGTGTGGTGAGAGATACTGTCCAGTTTGATGAGAGATACTGCCCAGTGTGGTGAGAGATACTGTCCAGTGTGGTGAGTGATACTGTCCAGTGTGGTGAGAGATACTGTCCAGTGTGGTGAGAGATACTGTCCAGTGTTGTGAGAGATACTGCCCAGTGTGGTGAGTGATACTGTCCAGTGTGGTGAGAGATACTGTCCAGTGTGGTGAGAGATACTGTCCAGTATGGTGAGAGATACTGTCCAGTGTGGTGAGAGATACTGTCCAGTGTGGTGAGAGACACTGTCCAGTGTGGTGAGTGATACTGTCCAGTGTGGTGAGAGACACTGTCCAGTGTGGTAAGAGACACTGTCCAGTGTGGTGAGAGATACTGTCCAGTGTGGTGAGATATACTGTCCAGTGTGATGAGAGATACTGTCCAGTATGGTGAGAGATACTGTCCAGTGTGGTGAGAGATACTGTCCAGTGTGGTGAGAGATACTGTCCAGTGTGGTGAGAGATACTGTCCAGTTTGATGAGAGATACTGCCCAGTGTGGTGAGAGATACTGTCCAGTGTGGTGAGTGATACTGTCCAGTGTGGTGAGAGATACTGTCCAGTGTGGTGAGAGATACTGTCCAGTGTGGTGAGAGATACTGTCCAGTTTGATGAGAGATACTGCACAGTTTGGTGAGAGATACTGTCCAGTGTGGTGAGTGATACTGTCCAGTGTGGTGAGAGATACTGTCCAGTGTGGTGAGAGATACTGTCCAGTGTGGTGAGAGATACTGTCCAGTGTGGTGAGAGATACTGTCCAGTGTGGTGAGAGATACTGTCCAGTGTGGTGAGAGATACTGTCCAGTGTGGGGAGAGATACTGTCCAGTGTGGTGAGAGATACTGTCCAGTGTGGTGAGAGATACTGTTCAGTGTAGTGAGAGATACTGTCCAGTGTAGTGAGAGATACTGTTCAGTGTAGTGAGAGATACTGTCCAGTGTGGTGAGAGATACTGTCCAGTATAGTGAGAGATATTGTCCAGTGTAGTGAGAGATTCTGTCCACTCTGTAGTAATATAAATTAAGAGTTTATTCAATGACAGATAAACTGATTTTTATGATCAATATAGATTCGCTATAGTAACGTCCAATATGGCTGACAAGTGTAATTTGAGGTCAAGTCACGTGGCGGCAAAGTCGAGATATGTTTCTCCGGTGCCACAGTAAAACTATCAATTAAACCTCCGTGAAGTTTTCTTAAGAGTCGACAGAATAAAGTTAGGTTAGGTAAGTTTTTTCAGATGATTACCCGCCGTTGGAGCTTTGGTCACCTGCCCGAGGCCTTCCGCTGGCTTAACGGACAGAATAAAGTGAACATACACTGCAACGTTGCCTCTTGTGGTTTACACTCTTACGTTATATACCTCATTATAAAGATTGTGTTGACACGGAAACGATGAGTAAACTTAATAATCAATGTGCACTTACATGTTTGAGTAAGTGTAGCCATGACGGGAAGGTTAGTGTCCAGCAGTAGAGTGTCGCTGACGTTTTAGTATTACTCTACATCTAATGGAAGCTATGAAAAGATCCTTGATGCTGGTGAGAGGCTCTTGATACAGTGAATTGGAAGTGTTTCTCCCCCCCCTCCATGGATCGTACCTGATTGCCTCCCCTATTCTCAGACGTTGTATGACCCCTTAGGGCTTAGAGCTGTCCTCTCATAAATGTTATATAATAATGCGATATATATATATATATATATTTTTTTTTTTTTTTTTCAACAAGTCGGCCGTCTCCCACCGAGGCAGGGTGACCAAAAAAGAAGAAAATCCCCAAAAAGAAAATACTTTCATCATCATTCAACACTTTCACCACACTCATACATAATCACTGTCTTTGCAGAGGAGCTCAGATACGACAGCTGAGAAAAGTCCCTCCCAGCTGTCACTATCTCAGACCCCTCCTTTAAAGTGCAGGCATTGTACTTCCCATTTCCAGGACTCAAGTCCAACTAAATCAATTAACTGGTTTCCCTGAATCCCTTCACAAAATGTTACCCTGCTCACACTCCAACAGATCGTCATGTCCCAAAAACCATTCGTCTCCATTCACTCCTATCTAACACGCTCACACATGCTTGCTGGAAGTCCAATCCCCTCGCCCACAAAACCTCCTTTACCCCTTCCCTCCAACCTTTTCTAGGACGACCCCTACCCCGCCTTCCTTTCTCTACAGATTTATACACTCTCCAAGTCATTCTACTTTGATCCATTCTCTCTAAATGACCAAACCACCTCAACAACCCCTCTTCAGCCCTCTGACAAATACTTTTAGTAACTCCACACCTTCTCCTAATTTCCACATTCCGAATTTTCTGCATAATATTTACACCACACATTGCCCTTAGACAGGACATCTCCACTGCCTCCAGCCTCCTCCTCGCTGCAGCATTTGCAACCCATGCTTCACACCCATATAAGAGTGTTGGTACCACTATACTTTCGTACATTCCCTTCTTTGCCTCCATGGATAACGTTTTTTGTCTCCACAGATACCTCAATGCACCACTCACCTTTTTTCCTTCATCAATTCTATGGCTAACCTCATCCTTCATAAACCCATCCGCTGACACGTCAACTCCCAAATATCTGAAAACATTTACTTCTTCCATAATCCCTCTCTCCAATGTGATATCCAATTTTTCTTTATTTAAATCGTTTGATACCCTCATCACCTTACTCTTATCTATGTTCACTTTTAACTTTCTACCTTTACACACTCTCCCAAACTCGTCCACTAACCTTTGCAACTTTTCTTTAGAATCTCCCATAAGCACAGTATCATCAGCAAAAAGTAACTGTGTCAACTCCCATTTTGCATTTAATTCTCCATAATTTAATCCCACCCCTCTCCCCAACACCCTAGCATTTACTTCTTTTACAACCCCATCTATAAATATATTAAACAACCATGGTGACATTACACATCCCTGTCTAAGACCTACTTTTACTGGGAAGTAATCTCCCTCTCTCCTACACACCCTAACCTGAGCCTCACTATCCTCATAAAAACTCTTTACAGCCTTCAGTAACTTACTAACTATTCCATACACTTGCAACATTTGCCACATTGCTCCCCTATCCACTCTATCATATGCCTTTTCTAAATCAATAAATGCAATGAAAACGTCTCCGCCTTTATCTAAATACTGTTCACATATATGCTTCACTGTAAACACTTGATCTACACATCCCCTACCCACTCTAAAGCCTCCTTGCTCATCTGCAATCCTACTCTCTGTCTTACCTCTAATTATTTCAATAATAACCCTGCCATACACTTTACCTGGTATACTCAGTAAACTTATTCCCCTATAATTTTTACACTCTCTTTTATCCCCCTTCCCTTTATATAAAGGAACTATACATGCTCGCTGCCAATCCCTAGGTACCTTCCCCTCTTTCATACATTTATTAAACAAAATACCAACCACTCCAACACTATATCCCCCCTGCTTTTAACATTTCTGTCATGATCCCGTCAGTTCCAGCTGCTTTACCCCCTTTCATTCTACGTAATACTTCACGCACCTCACCCACACTCACATCCTGCTCTTCTTCACTCCTAAACGATGTTGTACCTCCCTGGCCTTGGATCAACGTCTAGCGTGAGCTGGATGCCAAGGTATTGGTCCAGTGTGGTACGGTCGGTAAAGCACTGCGTTCCTGTCACAAGGTTCGTAGGGTCGAGTCTCCGTCGGCCAGAGATCAGTGTTTGTTGAATATTTCGCCTGCTCTTGCGAATTCCTAGCATATATATATATATATATATATATATATATATATATATATATATATATATATATATATATATATATATATATATATATATATATATATTTCAGTGTGGATGTGGGATCGTGATCAGAGTCTCAGACTCACATCCAAACATAATAATAAACTCTTCTCCTGTGCTTGTCTACATGTACTAACCTTTTTGTGGTTGCGGGGGTCGATTCCCAGCTCCTGGCCCGGTCTCTTAACTTGTCAGTCTTAAGATTCACTCCCTCTTAACCTGGTGGGCCCTATCGTACCTGCTCTTAAAACTATGTATGAAGTCTGCCTCCACCACTTCTTCACTAAGATCCTTCCACTTTTCGGCCACTCTGAGACTGAAGAAATACTTATTAACACACTTGTGGCTCATCTGTGTCCCTGAGTTACTCTTATTCGCCTGTTAAACAGCTTATCCCTGTTTACGGTATCAATTTCCCTGAGTATTTTGAATATTGTTATCAAGTCTTTCCTGGTTCTTATGTCCTCCAGTGTTGTTAATTTCAATACCGTTAGCCTTTAGTCGCAGTTTATAGCTCAGCAACAAGCCTTGCTGTATACCTCTGCACTTTCTACTGTTTCTTAACATGCTTTGTCAGGTACGGGCTTCATACTGGTGCTGCATACTCCAGGATGAGATTATCGTATGTTGTATAAAGGGCTCGTAATGACTGTGTTGAGATTCCTAAATGCTACTCTTAGGTTTGCCAGACAAACACTAGCTGGTAAGGTTATTCGGTTGATGTGAACATCTGGCGTTATACTGGGCACTATGCTTACCCCTCTGTCTTTCGTTCTGAATGAGGTTTGCAGCCTCTGTCTACTAAGTCTGTGCTCTGTGTCCGGTCTTCTGACCCCTTCCCCAATCTTCATAACCTTGCATTTGCTGTTTGTTGAATTTAACTTACCACTTATATGACCAACCCTGCAGTTTGTCCAGATCTGTTTGTAACCTTTCCCCTTTCTCATCTGTTTGTATTGTCCTCAATAATTTTACATCATCGGTAAACAGAGACACATCTGACTATCTCTCTCTCTCTCTCTCTCTCTCTCTCTCTCTCTCTCTCTCTCTCTCTCTCTCTCTCTCTCTCTCTCTCTCTCTCTCTCTCTCTCTCTCTCTCTCTCTCCTGTTTTGCATCAGCTACCTTTATGTGTGTGTGTGTGTGTGTGTACTCACCTAGTTGTGGTTGCAAGTTTCGAATCACAGCCCCTGGTCCCGCCTCTTCACTGGCCGCTACTACGTCACTCTTCCTGCTCCATGAGCTTCATCATACATCTTCTTAAAGCTATGTATGGATCCTGCCTCAAATACATCACTTCCTAGACTATTCCACTTCCTGACAACTCTGTGACTGAAGAAATACTTCCTAACATCCCTGTGATTCATCTGAGTCTTCAGCTTCTAACTGTGACCCCTTGTTGCTGTGTCCCATCTCTGGAACATTCTGTCTCTGTCACCTTGTCGATTCCTCTCAGTATTTTATATGTTATCATATCCCCCCCCCCTATCTCTCCTGTCCACCAGTGTCGTCAGGTCGATTTCCCTTAACCTCTCCTCGTACAACATTCCCCTTAGCTCCAGGACCAGTCTTGTTGCAATTTTTTGCACATTATCTAAATTCCCTTACGTGCTTAGCTAGGTGTGGGTTCCAAATTGGTGCTGCATACTCCAATATAGGCCTAACGTACACGGTGCACAGTGTCCTGAACAAGATGTCGGAATGCTATTCTAAGGTTTGCTAGGCGGCCGTATGCTGCAGCAGTTATTTGGTAGATGTGCGCCTCAGGAGATGTGCCTGGTGTTATACTCACCCCAAGATCCTTTTCCTTGAGTGAGGTTTGTAGTCTTTGGCCCCCAAGACTGTACTCCGTCTGCACTCTTCTTTGCCCTTCCCCAATCTTCATGACTTTGCACTTGGTCGGGTTGAACTCCAGGAGCCAGTTTCTGGACCAGGCCTGCAGCCTGTCCAGATCACTTTGTAGTTCTTCCTGGTCCTCGTCCGATTGAATTCTTCTCATCAACTTCACATCATCTGCAAACAGGGACACTTCTGAGTCTATTCCGTCATGTCGTTCATATATATCAGAAACAGCACCGGTCCTAGGACTGACCCCTTTGGAACCCCGCTCTCACAGGCTCCCACTCTGACACCTCGTCACGTACCATGACACGCTGTTGTCTTCCCGACATTTATTCGCTGATCCATTATAGTGCCTTCCCTGTTATCCCTGCCTGGTCCTCTAACTTTTGCAATAATTTCTTGTTATGGAACTATGTCAAACACTTTACAGTCCAAGCAAACGCAATCTACCCACCCCTCTCTCTCTCTCTTGTCTTTCTGCTGTCATCCTGTCATAGAACTTCAGTAGGTTTGTGATACAGGATTTCCCATCCTTGAAACCGTGCTGGTTGTCATTGATAAGCTCATTCATTTCTAGCAGTTCCGCCACTCTTCTGATCATCTTCTCCGTGACATTGCATACTATACATGTCAGTTACACTATTCTGTAGTTTAATACTTCGTGTCTGTCTCCTTTTTTAAAAATTGGGACTACATTTGCTGTCTTCCATACCTCAGGTAGGCGCCCTGTTTCGATCGATGTGTTGAAGATTGTTGTTAGTGGTACACATAGCACCTCTGCTCCCTCTCTCAGAACCCATGGAGAGATGTTATCCGGCCTCATCGCCTTTGAACGATTCCTTAGTGAGGTATTGGAACGCTATTCTCAGGTTTGCCAGGCGCCCATATGTTCCATCAGTTATCTGGATAATGTGCACCTCAGATGTGCTCGGTATTATACTCACTCCAAGATCCTTTTCCTTGATTGAGGTTTGCAGTCTTTGGCAACCTAGACTATACTCTATCTGCGGTCTTCTTCGCCCTTCCCCAATCTTCATGACTGCATTTGGTGGGGTTAAATTCAAGGAGCCAGTTGCTGGACTAGGCTTGTAGCTTGTCCAGGTCTCTTTGCAGTCCTGCTTGAACCTCATCCTATTTAATTCTCCTCATTAACTTCACATCATCTGCAAACAGGGACACTTCTGAGTGTATCCCTTAAGTTATGTCATTCACATATACCAAAATCAGCACAGGTCCCAGGACTGGCCACTGTGGAACCCCTCTCGTCACAGGCGCCCACTCTGACACCTCGTTACGTTCCATGACTCGTTGTTGCCTCAATGTCAGATATTCTCTGATCCATTGCATTGCCTTTCCTGTTATGCGTGCCTGATCCTCTAGCTTTTGCATTAACCTCTTGTGAGGAACTGTGTCGAAGGCCTTCTTGCAGTCCAAGAAAATGCAGTCTATCCACCCCCTCTCTCGTATCTTACTTCCGTTAACTTGTCATATAACTCCAGTAGGGTTCTGACACAGGATTTTCCTTCCCTGAAATTGTGCTGGGTGTCGTTTATAAGCTTGTGTGTTCCTAGGTGCTCCACCACTCTCCTCCTGATAATCTTCTCCATGATTTTGCATACTATACACGTCAGTGACACAGATCTGTAGTTTAATGCCTCGTGTGTGTCTTCTTTCTTAAAAATTGGGACTACATTTGCCATCTTCCATACCTCAAGTAGTTGCCTAGTTTCAATGGATGTGTTGAGGATTTTTGTTAGTGGCACACACATGTCTGCTCCCTCTCTAAGGACCTATGGAGAGATGTTGCCTGGTCCCATCGCCTTTGAGGTCTCAAGGTCACTTAGCAGCTTCTTCACCTCCTCCTCAGTTGTGTGTATTTCATCCAGCACTTGTTGGTGTACCTCCCTATTCTGACTTCCTGGAGTCCTTCCTGTCTCCACTGTAAATACTTCTTTAAATCACATGTTGAGCTCTTCACATACTTCTTGGTCGTTTCTTGTGAACTCCCCACCTTCAGCCTGATTACCTAGTCCTTAGCTGTTGTTTTCCTCCTGATATGGTTATACAACAACTTCGGGTCAGACTTGACTTTCGATGCTATGTCATTTTCGTATTGTCGCTTGGGTTCCCTTCTTATCTGTGCATATTCTTTTCTGAGTCTTCGGCTAATCTCTTTATTTTCCTGGGTCCTTTGTCTTCTGCACATTTTCCATTCTCTAGTACACTTTGTTTTTGCCTCCCTACACTTTTGGGTGAACCAAAGACTCGTTCTGGTCTTCCCATTATTTCTGTTTACATTGGGAACAAACCTCTCCTCTGCCTCCTTTCATTTTGTTGTCACGTAGTCCATCATTTCTTTTTACTGGTTTTCCTGCTAATTCTCTTTCCCACTGAACGTCTTGCAGGAAGTCCCTCATACCTGTGTAGTCCCCCCTTTTGTAGTTTGGCTTCTTCCGTCCTATTCGTGCAACCCTCTCCACTTGTAACTCATCTATTTATTCAAAGCTCAGAACCACGTGATCACTAGCTCCAAGGGGCCTCTCGTACGTGATATCCTCGATGTCCGGTGTGTGTGTGTGCATTGTAGTATTGTATTAGTGGCACGAAAGAATCCACACGAAGACAAAAACAAAACAGATAAGTGTTGTTTATTATGATCTCCCACTAAGACCTTCCTCAGCAGACTGTGAGGTGTACACGAGCCTGTCAACAGTGGCAGGTCTCGTGAATTAAGTCCAGGGAGAGGACAAGTGACCTCACAGCAAGACTAGTCACAGCATCACGTTGCCACTGTTCTTATTAGATGTTAAATTTGGGTCGTGACTCAATGTCGACTCGAGGATTTTTTTCTCTTGTAAGAGAAAGTTGTTAAGTAAACAATTTGATATATTCAGTTAATATTATAAGAACATAAGAACACAGTATAGAGGAACACA
The DNA here is from genome assembly GCA_009830355.1 of Cherax destructor. Taxonomy (NCBI): domain Eukaryota; kingdom Metazoa; phylum Arthropoda; class Malacostraca; order Decapoda; family Parastacidae; genus Cherax; species Cherax destructor. The sequence continues at coordinate 23,072 of WNWK01008149.1, forward strand.
ACATTATGCCTCCTGACCTATACTAGGCAGCGTCTTGTACATGAATGGTATATAATACCGACAAGATGAAAGTTAGAAACATGTGCAACATCTGGGTACTTTTATTGTAGACGTTTCGCCCTCCAGTGGCTTTATCAATACAAGTTCAAGGACATAATTGGAAGACAGTAGAACTATATACAAAAGATGAGGTAATTAGTCCCTCGACCTTGGAGTTGGTGTGTAGAGCACCACTACGGTGCTCTATATACCAACTCCAAGACTGACAGACTGATTTCCTCATCTTTTGTACATAGTTCTACTGTCTTCCAATTATGTCAGGAAGCATCTTCTTCAACCTAACTTTATCACTCATATAACTGTTCGATCTGTTTTTGTAGTTACCTAAGGTACTACCTTTGATCACTCTACTCACCAGAGTCTTACACTCATCTTCAACTCTTATTTTGTAACCAGTGCTTTCCTACATTTTTTCTGAGTTTGAATTCATCCAAATGTAATCTATTGTTTCGAGTTATTTCTTGCTTAGGTACTCTCACGTCCCGATTTATTTCTCCTTTATTTATACCTGTCTTCCAACTGTCTACATCGATCATATCTTATCATTGTACGTCTTTCAAGAGAGTACAGGTTCACAGTCTATCGTTTTATGAAAAATTCCTTATCCAGTTGATAAATTTTATTATCTTTCTCTATAGGTTATCCAAAGCATATATATATATATATATATATATATATATATATATATATATATATATATATATATATATATATATATATATATATATATATATATATATACACATATTATTGTAACCACGAACGAGTGGCTAGTCGCAGTGTAGTTATTGATCAATATCACTCGTTCGTGGGTACAATAATATAAAATACTGCTCATTGAGCTAGCACACCAAACAGGGAGTAGAATGAAATTAGCTCAGACACACCACCGTGTGTCTAAGGAAGAGAGAATGGTGGAAGTGAATGTCTTCAGGTATTTGGGAGTGGATTTATCAGCAGATGGGTCTATGAAAGACAAAGTGAACCCTTGAATTGATGAGGCAAAAAATGTGGGTGGTGAATGTTGCAACAAGGAGAAGGGTGGAGGTCTGAGAGCAATGTGCGGTGTGAATATTATGATACAGAGAATCCATAGCTTGGAGATTAGGAGGTGCGGGGTTTCTAAAAGTATTGAGGGCTGAAGAGAGAGTGTTGAGATGGCTCAGACATTTAAAGAGAATGGAACAAAATAAAATAATTTAGAGGATGTATAAAGTTGTAGTGGAAGGAAGTCGGGGCAAGGGTCGTCCTACGAAGGGTTGGGGAAGAGGGGTGAAGGAGGTAACCATGCGTGAACGTATTAGGAGAGAGTGGAGGCAAATGATTTTTATGACTTGATGTGCTCTTGGAGTGTGAGCAAAGTAACATTTATGAAGGGATTCAGGGAAACCGGTTGGCTGGACTTGAGTCCTGGAGGTGGGAAGTTCAGTGTCTGCGCTCTGAAGGAGGTATGTACATAGTTACAGTTTCTTAACTATATTGTCAGCACGCTTCTGGCAAGACAGTGATGGCATGAATGATGGTGAAAGTGTTTCTTTCTCGGGTCATCCTGCCTCGGTGGGAAACGGCTGATGTGTTAATATAAAAAATAATAATTGCTAAAAAATAATAGCTGTATTTTGGCTAGACAGCAGCACAGAAGAGTCAGTCAGGGTTAGTGATGTGAAGACAATGTAATAGATCCGAAAGTTAGGTTATGTTTAGTTAGGTGTGATATGTTAGGTTAAGTTAGGCTAGATAGTGTTAGGTTAGGTTACGCTAGATAGTGTTAGGTTAGGTTACGCTAGATAGTGTTAGGTTAGGTTATGCTAGATAGTGTTAGGTTAGGTTATGCTAGATAGTGTTAGGTTAGGTTATGCTAGATAGTGTTAGGTTAAGTTAGGCTAGATAGTGTTAGGTTAGGTTACGCTAGATAGTGTTAGGTTAGGTTATGCTAGATAGTGTTAGGTTAGGTTATGCTAGATAGTGTTAGGTTAGGTTATGCTAGATAGTGTTAGGTTAGGTTATGCTAGATAGTGTTAGGTTAAGTTAGGCTAGATAGTGTTAGGTTAGGTTACGCTAGATAGTGTTAGGTTAGGTTATGCTAGATAGTGTTAGGTTAGGTTATGCTAGATAGTGTTAGGTTAGGTTACGCTAGATAGTGTTAGGTTAGGTTATGCTAGATAGTGTTAGGTTAGGTTACGCTAGATAGTGTTAGGTTAGGTTATGCTAGATAGTGTTAGGTTAGGTTACGCTAGATAGTGTTAGGTTAGGTTAGGCTAGATAGTGTTAGGTTAGGTTAGGCTAGATAGTGTTAGGTTAGGTTAGGCTAGATAGTGTTAGGTTAGGTTATGCTAGATAGTGTTAGGTTAGGTTATGCTAGATAGTGTTAGGTTAGGTTACGCTAGATAGTGTTAGGTTAGGTTATGCTAGATAGTGTTAGGTTAGGTTACGCTAGATAGTGTTAGGTTAGGTTATGCTAGATAGTGTTAGGTTAGGTTACGCTAGATAGTGTTAGGTTAGGTTAGGCTAGATAGTGTTAGGTTAGGTTAGGCTAGATAGTGTTAGGTTAGGCTAGATAGTGTTAGGTTAGGTTAGGCTAGATATGTAGGAGATATATGTTATTATACTATAAAGGAGTTATACTAGGAATAAGGTGAAAAGAGTTATTTACATTTACATGTATGTTAGCTAGATAGCTTTAGATTAGAAAAATGTACAAAAAGTAACCTAACTTAAATTAACCTAATCAAACCTAATAAATTGTTAACACTGTAGCATGCAGAATTATATAAGAACATAAGAAAGAAGGAACACTGCAGAAGGCTTACTGGCCCATAAAGAGTAAATTTACATTTACCACACTGAGAAGAACTGACTCCGTCATGGGTAAATATGGATATGACGCGTTTTTGTTTATGTTGGTTGTGATTGGTCCAGTACGTGAGATGTCTGATGTATGATTGGTTAACTGTGTCACATGACTTATCATTAGTTGTCTCCTGTGTTGTCTGCTAGCCAAAATAAGGATAATATTTTTGTTAATATTTGCACAAAAAATTATTTCAAATGCCAGGGTCCATAGAGGTTGTTTCAGTGTTGGAGCATAGTGAAGGACTGTCCTCTGACGAGGACCTCAACTCAATATTGACCATTTTTCTCAATATAGATGTCAGACTGATTAGGCGATAATTCGAAGGTGGCGATATTTCGTTGTAAGAACCTTCCATATATCACTTACAACACTTGTTTGCAGCGATATAATGAAGAGATTAGTTATCAGCCCGGGACTTATTTTGCTGTAATCGATCTCTATAATAATCAAGTCTTTAGTGACTGTAGTATTATGTAATTTGTTTTTCTTAGAATCTCTTAAATCAGCTAAAGGAATTTCATTTGTGTCTTCTTTTGTGAAAACTAACAGGAATTAATTGTTATAAATTTAACATTTATTTCTTATCATTAGTAAGCCGATCAGAATATGCACAACTTTACCCTAATGTTTGAACAAGAAAGAAGCCTCGAGGATTTGTCTTAGATTCCCTAGCGACTTTCACTTCATATTCTTGTTCAGTTTTTCTTATCAGTTATGAACCTCTCTGTTAATATGAACATATCAGTCCGTAAGATGACCCCTCATCTCCTTTAATGCTCAGATAAATTCCTCTCTTCTCCCGTAAGAGTTGTTTTCGTCTTTTATTCATTAATTTGGGGTCGTTTTTATTTCGTGTAATTTCTGTGTGGGGAACACACCTGTATTTGGAATTTGCTTTGTATTAATCTTAATTACATCCGATTTCCCCCGACCCCGGAAACTGTACGATAACTACTGCATGCAACATTAAATATGACATTTACAATATTTGGCCTCTTGTTTGTCTTGACGTCGATAGACGTCTTGAAGAGTGTTGTGATCAATGTAGCTCTTGAAGAGTGTTGTGATCAATGTAGCTCTTGAAGAGTGTTGTGATCAATGTAGCTCTTGAAGAGTGTTGTGATCAATGTAGCTCTTGAAGAGTGTTGTGATCAATGTAGCTCTTGAAGAATGTTGTGATCAATGTAGCTCTTGAAGAACGTTGTGATCAATGTAGCTCTTGAAGAGTGTTGTGATCAATGTAGCTCTTGAAGAATGTTGTGATCAATGTAGCTCTTGAAGAGTGTTGTGATCAATGTAGCTCTTGAAGAGTGTTGTGATCAATGTAGCTCTTGAAGAGTGTTGTGATCAATGTAGCTCTTGAAGAATGTTGTGATCAATGTAGCTCTTGAAGAACGTTGTGATCAATGTAGCTCTTGAAGAGTGTTGTGATCAATGTAGCTCTTGAAGAGTGTTGTGATCAATGTAGCTCTTGAAGAGTGTTGTGATCAATGTAGCTCTTGAAGAGTGTTGTGATCAATGTAGCTCTTGAAGAACGTTGTGATCAATGTAGCTCTTGAAGAGTGTTGTGATCAATGTAGCTCTTGAAGAGTGTTGTGATCAATGTAGCTCTTGAAGAGTGTTGTGATCAATGTAGCTCTTGAAGAGTGTTGTGATCAATGTAGCTCTTGAAGAGTGTTGTGATCAATGTAGCTCTTGAAGAGGTTGTGATCAATGTAGCTCTTGAAGAAGTTGTGATCAATGTAGCTCTTGAAGAGTGTTGTGATCAATGTAGCTCTTGAAGAGTGTTGTGATCAATGTAGCTCTTGAAGAGTGTTGTGATCAATGTAGCTCTTGAAGAGTGTTGTGATCAATGTAGCTCTTGAAGAGTGTTGTGATCAATGTAGCTCTTGAAGAATGTTGTGATCAATGTAGCTCTTGAAGAGTGTTGTGATCAATGTAGCTCTTGAAGAATGTTGTGATCAATGTAGCTCTTGAAGAGTGTTGTGATCAATGTAGCTCTTGAAGAGTGTTGTGATCAATGTAGCTCTTGAAGAATGTTGTGATCAATGTAGCTCTTGAAGAGTGTTGTGATCAATGTAGCTCTTGAAGAATGTTGTGATCAATGTAGCTCTTGAAGAGTGTTGTGATCAATGCAGCTCTTGAAGAATGTTGTGATCAATGTAGCTCTTGAAGAGTGTTGTGATCAATGCAGCTCTTGAAAAGTGTTGTGATCAATGCAGCTCTTGAAGAGTGTTGTGATCAATGCAGCTCTTGAAGAGTGTTGTGATCAATGTAGCTCTTGAAGAGTGTTGTGATCAATGTAGCTCTTGAAGAATGTTGTGATCAATGTAGCTCTTGAAGAGTGTTGTGATCAATGTAGCTCTTGAAGAGTGTTGTGATCAATGTAGCTCTTGAAGAGTGTTGTGATCAATGTAGCTCTTGAAGAGTGTTGTGATCAATGTAGCTCTTGAAGAATGTTGTGATCAATGTAGCTCTTGAAGAATGTTGTGATCAATGCAGCTCTTGAAGAGTGTTGTGATCAATGCAGCTCTTGAAGAGTGTTGTGATCAATGCAGCTCTTGAAGAGTGTTGTGATCAATGCAGCTCTTGAAGAGTGTTGTGATCAATGCAGCTCTTGAAGAGTGTTGTGATCAATGTAGCTCTCTGTTTCAGCGGGATTTTCTGGCTGTGTCTAGCTGTCACTGATTGTGTCACTTCCTGGATTTGGTACAAAATTAATAATTTTTACATTATCATAAATGAAAAAATATATATCTTTAAACGTAAAATAGAAAATTTTAGAAAGGACTTAATTTTATATGAGTTCTTGGTAATTGACCAATTTTACCTATTCGGCACGATACATATATATATATATATGAGAGTGGTCAAGAGGAATCATGTTTATCAGGAATCAGTGCTCCGTTATCATATATTTTAATCAAACTTTTATTACATAGCATGAACAACCTGTATTAAAATAAGCTATAAATCTTATCTCATTGACTTTTATGTAAAAATAATAAAAAAAAGCAAGTCAGGTAGAACTTTAATGAGAAGGAAGCTCAATGATCATACAGGTATCATACTGTTGATAATGGCTCCATCTGATAACATTATCAAGCCCATCATAAGCCACCATGCTACGCTCAATTGCTGCGGTGGTATGCAATATATCCTCATTGCACAAAGTTGATTTCCTAACGCTGGTGCTCAACGTCAGTGCCTTAAAACGCATCCAACGAATTTTCAAATGCCATTTTACATATATACGTAATTGATTAGATAAGGATTTGTTCAGGCAGGTTAGACTGCATTAGTGTAGGTTAAATATGTCTTAGGACCATCAATGAAAATCGATGAGATACAACTATACGTCTGGCAATGAGGTGACGAGAAAAAACCCATAAAATGTTGAAATATGAAGATTATTCCTGGTGGGGCGTCAGTACTGCATTATAGTGCAGTTATACTACGATATGGTGAAAATTTAGTATGATGCAGTGCTACCTTGGTATGATCTAGTGTTACCTTGGTATAAGTAAGTTTATTCAGGTATACACGGTATACACAAATACAGTTGATTATCATAACATAGCAGCATATGTGTAGAGAACATAGCATAACCCAAAAAAGTCAGAGTGACTTATTTCCATTGGTGTCGTTTTAATACCTAATTAATATACAATGTAGGAGATATATGTTATTAAACTATAAAGGAGTTATACTAGGAATAAGGTGAAAAGAGTTATTTACATATACATGTATGTTAGCTAAAAAAAATAGAAAATCATTCTCCTCCCTTTCTGTCGCTACATTCATTAGGTACCTTTTGGTTCTCTTCTTGAACTGGCTCATGCTATGACTGGCTTTGACATGTGCAGGCAGTCTGTTCCATTTCTTTATTGCTGTACAATAAAAGGTGTTTGAAGCCTGGCCACTGACTGTGGGTACTACAAAGTTGTGCTCTCTTTTCCCTAGTACTATGACTGCTTCGGTTCCCAGCCTTGACAAAATTCAGATTCAGATTCAGGTTATTTTATTTCTCTGTGTTGTTTACATTTATAAGACAATAATTACAAAGATGGCCATTAGCATGCCTAGCATGCCTGGGCATGCCTGGGCATGCTAGGCATTTCGGGCAGACTAATACTAGTTCTTAATCTATATTACAAATTACAAATGAATACAAATTTCAAAATATTAAATAGATTTACAATAGTGAGGTAGTTCAGAATATTTAGATTGTAAAATTAGTAATGAGAATGGTTTCGTCTTGGCATGTTACATAGTTTCTTTTAAAGCTCCAATATCTGGGTGATTTGCAGTTTATCTTTCAGTTTTTTTGTCAAGGCAGAGTACCATGAAGAGCAAGCGTAGTCAATATGACATAAGAGCTAGACATAGGGTCCTGCGAGCCTCAGTAGGTAGACACTGTGCTTGTCTGTAGAGGAACTTCAGTCTGGCATTCGCTTTCTTTACTACATTGTTCCCTATCAATTCTCCTGACATGCATGGGTCAAAGGGGATTCCCAGATATTTTACTGAAGAAACTGAAGTGATGGGTTCCCCATTACACCGGACATTAAAAATATTTACCCTTCTCAGTTTATATTTCGTGCCAAAGAGTATGGCTTCTGTTTTCCCGAGGTGTAACGATAGTTTGTTGTCTACTAACCATTTGCTGCAGGACTCCAGTTCCAGTGTTATTACATTAGCTAACACTGGAACTGGAGTCCTGTAGCAAATGGTTAGTTGACAACAAACTATAGTTACACTGTCATCCGCATACAGTAGGAGTTTGCACTTGACACTGATGGGCATGCCATTTAAATAACACAGAAATAATAAAAGACCCAGAATACTACTTTGGGGAACTCCACATGCTATCGGCAGGGGTTCTGATTCTGTTTTGTTGATTTTGACAATTTGTTTCTTATTGCTAAGATAGGACTTAAACCAGTCTATGGAACCTATGTCGATAGCTTGATGTTTCTTACATAATATATTGTGGTTGAGAGTATCGAAGGCCTTTTGCAAGTCTAAGGTTACCATTCCTATGAGGTTCCCTATCGACATTTCAGTTCTCATGTAATCCATCAGATTAATTAGGGAGGTGTCGGTTGAGTAAGAGCTCCTAATGCCTGATTAGTAACTATGAAGAATGTTGTTGTCATTAAGATACTTAAGTACTTGACAGTACACCGCCCTCTCTAGAATTTTGGATATTACACTTAGTATACTAACAGGCCTATAGTTGCTGACATCAGACCTACTATTTTTCTTGAAGATAGGAGTAACTCTGGCCTCCTTGAACTCCTCTGGCACTGTATTAGTGGTGATGGACAAATTTATTATGTGAGCAATGGGGATTGCCAGTTCAGAGGCACCATCTATTAGGAACTTAGACGGGATGTTATCTGGGCCGGTGCTCTTAGTTGGGTTTAACCTGCTTAGTTCTTTTTGCACGAAGTCATGAGTTACACTTGATATAGTATGTTTTAAACTTACCAGAGTCTGTGTTAAAGGTATTTGATGCAGCTGGTAGTTTACTTACTAGTGTTGATACGATAGTTGTGTAGTATGAGTTTAAACAATTTGCCACTTTAGTTGTTTCTACGGGTATGACCTAGTGCTACCTTAGTATTATACAGAACAGCCTTGGTATTATATGGTACTGATTTGGTATTATATAGAACTGCCTTTGGTATTATATAGTACTGCTTTTGTATTATTTAGTAAAGGTATTATATAGTGCAACCTTAGTATTATGTAGTACAGGGTTGGTATTAGATAATACTGCCTTGGTATTATATAGGAATGGTATTATATAGTGCAGCCTCGATATTATATAGTACTAGTATTATATAGTACGGCCTTACCTTTGATATACCTTTGAAGAGTTTCGAGAGTATCTACTCTCTGAGCCCGGCCATGGGCCAGGCTCGTCTGGTGCTTGCCTGGTCAACCAGGCTGTTGCTGCTGGAGGCCCGCTGCCCCACATATCCATCACAGCCTGGTTGATCTGGCACCTGGTGAAGATATTTGTCCAGTTTCCTCTTGAAGGCTTCTACACTGGTTCCAGCCGTGTTTCGGATATCTTCTGGTAAGATGTTGAATAGTCTGGGACCCCGGATGTTAATACAGTGCTCCCGTATTGTCCCCACCGCACCCCTGCTCCTCATCATATAGTACTGGTATTATAAATACTGCCTTGGAAGGCAGCACTATTACATAGTACTGACTTGGATTACATTGTACTGGTATTATATAGTAATGCTTTGGTATTATTTAGTGCAGCCTTGGTATTATATAGAAAGGCGGTGGCATTATATAGTACTGTTTTGGTTATTATAAACTATTGCCTTCGTATTATATAGTACTGGTATTATATAATACTGCCTTGGTATTATATACCAATTATATATTAGTGTGACTTTGTAAATGGTCCAAGTGGGACCGAAACGTCGTGGTAACCTCCTCTCTTCTATGTGCGGGTTGTGTGTGTATAGTACAACCTTGATATTATATAGTGTTGCCTTTGTAAAATATAGTATTTCCTTGATATTATATAGTGTTGTTATGGAATTATATTGCATTGATATTATATAGTAGTGCCTTGGTATTGTATAGTACTGGTATTATGTAGTACTGGTATTATGTGGTACTGCCTTGGTATTGTATAGTACTGGTATTATGTAGTACTGCCTTGGTATTGTATAGTACTGGTATTATGTAGTACTGCCTTGGTATTGTATAGTACTGGTATTATGTAGTACTGCCTTGGTATTGTATAGTACTGGTATTATGTAGTACTGCCTTGGTATTGTATAGTACTGGTATTATGTAGTACTGCCTTGGTATTGTATAGTACTGGTATTATGTAGTACTTGCCTTTGGTATTATTAGTACTGCTATAGTACTGGTATTATGTAGTACTGCCTTGGTATTGTATAGTACTGGTATTATGTAGTACTGCCTTGGCATCATGTAATACTGGTATTATGTAGTACTGCCTTAGTATTGTATAGTACTGGTATTATGTGGTACTGCTTTGGTATTGTAGAGTACTGGTATTATGAGGTACTACCTTGTATTGAATGTATGGTTTATGTAGTACTGCTTTGTATTTAATATGTATTATATATTTAACTGGTGTTTAATAGTCGCTTAATTCATATTATTATTATTATAATTATTTTTATTATTATTGATTTATTTTTATTATTATTATTATTGATTTATTTTTTATTTTTATTATTATTATTATTATTATTATTATAATATTATTATTATTATTATTATTATTATTTATTATTATTATTATTATTATTATTATTATTATTATTATAATTAATTTATTATTATTTTTATTATTTTTAATTATTATAATTATTATTTTATCTATAAAAATTCTTTGAAAATGTCTGGGTGCCATGGTAGTTGTTAGTGGAGGTCGGAGTTAGTGTGGGAGAAAAAAAAACGTTTATTGTAGTGCAATGGGTTAGCTATCTTAAAAAATAAAAATAAAAAATAAATTAAAAAACAAGTTCGCATCAAAAGTGTGACTTTTGGAGCAGAGGTCAGTTAGAGTGAGCACTTGAAGGTGCTTTAGACATTGAAAGCAAATTTTGCGTGCTTTCTGACAGATAGGATAGTGTACTAAAAATAATATTCTATGAAGATAGGAGAGTGAAGCTCGCCAGTCCTCACAGAGACGTGCCGGGTGTTTATCCACGTAAGAATCCATTGTGTGTGTCATGTGTGTTTGATTCATAAATCAGCGGTGGGAGGATGGCCATGAACCTAACTGTGGTTTTGTAGATAACAATCTATCTAACCACAATTAGGTGCTCTAACTGAGACCAATAATGTTGTCAGTGGTTTCGATGATGTTAAGAGAATACATGAAAGTATTCCTGGTAACATCCCAGCGGCAGACTTGTACTTCGTGAACACCTCCAAGAGGTCAAGAAGCTGCGAGGTATTCATTGACGTGAACATCGTTGTGTCCAGGAACCATCAAAAACGACTTCTTGATGCTTACTAGAAATGCGACACAACCGTTGTTGTGTGTGAAGGATAATGGGATATGGAAAGTCGAATTTCTGTATAGCTTCTACTGAACTTCGAAGTCGGGAACGCTGTTAGTGACGGGTATTGCATATAATTTTGCTATGAAAATCCTGAGCGACTCTAGTAAACGCTCTTGGATTACTCGCACACAGGATAAAATAAAACCTTACGATGAAGTTTGGGTCCGACTTGACCATCAGTCACGCACAGTTAATGGTCCAAGTCAGAACGGTATTGGGAGTTAGGAACATCACTGTACACGGGAGTTTGGAACATCACTGTACACGGGAGTTTGGAACATCACTGTACACGGGAGTTTGGAACATCACTGTACACGGTACAGAATGAGACTAACAAAAACTATGGCTGAATCCTTCTTACCTGCCAAGGAGAAAAGCAAAAACAAATCACTATTGCAATGTAGAGGGAAGGTAAATTAAGAGATGTTACTAGAGCGCTAAGTCGAAGAATAAACGGACGGAATAAATGAGGACGACGATTAAATGAATTAAAATTACCAACATCTGTAATTGTTTTGTACGGATAAAGATGGTAAATATCATAGGAATGAAGAAAATAGCCGAGACAATGGACATCACGTCAATCTTGCAGAGTTGTTTGTCTCTGCTTATATTGCCTTCACCGGCAAAGATTGCAAAAGCCCCTAGACGCAGATCTAAGAACTGATGAGTAGCGGGGTAGGTGGTCTTCAAGGTCTAGCTTAGATAAGATTAGAGACGAATGTAGACGAAGAAGTGTTTATCTATCATCTTAGCCAGATTATAACAGGCAACTTTAGGGAGGTTTTGCGAGACTTTCATGACCGTATCTTCTTCGGGGATACGGAAACCATGTAGGTGTCGAACAGTGTGAGAGATAATAGAGTGTCGTGTAAAAGTTCCCCAGCCCATCTGGAAACGCCATCAATAATATACTGTAGAAAGGGCTCTACGAACTGACACTGTGTTCCTACACAAACAATAACAAAACAGTCCGAAATCAAGGCTGACTAATTTGAAGAAAGAGACAGGCGAATTCGTTAATGATGAGGAATAAGATAGCAGTTAACTTTCAACTTGCACAAAGTGTCGGGAAAAGCTGTTATTTACTCGAACTCTAAAGTTCCTCTGATAAAAAATATTTTGAGGGGAATAAATGGTAGTGTACCTTTGAGGCCTAAGGTATGGGCATAGGACAAGAGGTTTTAGTACCAGGTACGGTTTTAATTTTTTTCTAGATTAAAAAAAGATTGCAGTACATATGAATCGATATTATTATCATGTATCTCTCTCGCCTGCGTTCCAAAGAATACAGATTAAGGACCTTCAACCGTTCCCAGAAATTTAGGTGCCTTATCGTACTTATGTGTGCCGTGAAAGTTCTTTGTACACTCTCCAGGTCAACAATGTCTCCAGCCTTAAAGGGGGCCGTTAGTGTACAGCAGTATTCCAGCCTAGAGAGAACAAGTGATTTGAAGAGAATCATCATGGGCTTCGCGTCCCTAGTTTTGAAGGTTCTCATTATGCATCCTATCATTTTCCTAGCAGATGAGGTAGATACATTGTTGTGGTCTTTGAAGGCGAGATTCTCTGACATTATCACTCCCAGGTCTTTCACATTTCTTTTTCGCTCTATTGTATGGTTAGAATTTGTCGTATACTTAAGAAGTAGATACTAGACAGGAACTTTATAAAACCAAATTGAAGAGAAAGAGTTGTAAATTTCTACATGTCTCACGAGACGTTTATAAAGCAAGAACTTCAACAACTAATGACTAGCAAAAGTGACACTACCGTGACTGTGACAGTTCACAAATAACTCTGTCTGAGGAGAGGAAACTTATGACGTCATTTTGGTCCGTCATCGAATGAAATACCATAAGCAATTAATTAAGACTAATACTGTAGGGTGTAAGTGTTAAAGTATATAAACATGGATGTTACCAGGCCTAGCTGCTGTTGGTACTTGTAGAGTGTAAGTGTTAAAGTATATAAACATGGATGTTACCAGGCCTAGCTGCTGTTGGTACTTGTAGAGTGTAAGTGTTAAAGTATATAAACATGGATGTTACCAGGCCTAGCTGCTGTTGGCACTTGGAAAGCGTCAGTGAGAGTTGGCGGAGTGCGAAGAGAATGTTGTAAAGTTCTTGAGTGTGGGATGTAAAATTAGGTGGGGTGGACTCCCAGTTGGGCTGGAACTGAAGGAAGGAGCGGGATAAATGTAGTCTTTGAGAAACACGAGCGAAGTGATTCCGACTTTCGTATCCTCGACATGTTTGTTAAGTTATCCTTATAATATAGCGTACGTGTGTTCTCGCTTGTTTGAAAGCTTGGAAATGGTCTATAATTCATGCAGTGCATCTCGCACATACTTCCTGAGAGCAGTTAGGACACCACCAGGCAGCCCTTTTTATACTGTTTAAGCGAGGTCCGTTGAATTGCAAGTGTGGCTGCAGAGAGAACAGAGCTGGTGAAGATTTCTAATAACACGTCACGAAGAACATAAGGAAAAGAGAAGGGCATTTATAAAGTGCCCAAACTACACTCTCATTAGTGCCACTGAGATAGACAAGGAAATCTGGTGTAAAACGAGAGGCAGCGAGACTAAGGAAATGATAGCTGGTGCAGACATTGTTTATTGCACAAGTCTCTCATTCTTAAATTTGTGGGTTTTCTAAACTATTTATGTCACACACAGCAACATCCTGAGGCCTTCATACAGTTAACTGAGACCTTCATACAAGGAACTGAGACCTTCATACAGGGAACTGAGACCTTCATACAGGGAACTGAGACCTTCATACAGGGAATTGAGATCTTCATACAGTTAACTGAGATCTTCATACATGGAACTGAGACCTTCATACAGGGAACTGAGACCTTCATACAGGGAATTGAGATCTTCATACAGGGAACTGAGACCTTCATACAGGGAACTGAGACCTTCATACAGGGAACTGAGACCTTCATACAGGGAATTGAGATCTTCATACAGGGAATTGAGAGCTTCATACAGTTAACTGAGATCTTCATACATGGAACTGAGACCTTCATACAGGGAACTGAGACCTTCATACAGGGAACTGAGATCTTCATACAAGGAACTGAGACCTTCATACAGGGAACTGAGACCTTCATATAGGAAATTAAGACCTTCATACAGGGAACTGAGACCTTCATACAGGGAACTGAGACCTTCATACAGGGAACTGAGACCTTCATACATTTAACTGAGACCTTCATACATGGAACGGAGACCTTCATACACGGAACTGAGACCTTCATACAGGAAACTCTTCGACACTTACCTAACCTATAAATATGACCTATTACTAGTGGATTTTTTCACCGTGGATGCCGTCTGCAACTGCTTCGTCTCATGTGTCTGCAGTATATAAGTCCCTTCTCCACACATATGCTGCATTTTTATCAAGATTGATGGACTGAACACATCGACACCAGGCTGAGGGACTGATCACTTCAAACTCCCTCTGATCTTCCACCGTTCTTCTCTGTATTGGACTGAAGAAGCCACTGGCTGGCAAAACGTTTCCACAATAAAGATTCCCAAACGTTGCACATTTATTAAAGTTAAATCGAAATCGAGTGCATGAGTGCAAGGATCTAAATGTGAAGGGAATCTGGTGTTCAAGATCTGGAGAGGTGATGGGTGAGGATCACTGTCTGGTCTCAATGACAGTCGTGTGATACTTAACTGACACTGGAACTCAATGGTTCCTTGGTACAGATAACACCTACAACTTCATTATCCAGGCAGAAGTTATGAGTGAGATGAGTTCCGTCACATAATCTCCATTCTTCGCACTTATAAAAGACTTTGTTTTCATGATTCGGCTTCACATTGTTCAAGAAGTTGAGCACATCTCCTGGTTGAGGGACTGACCACCTCAAACTACAAGAATGATGAACTGATCACTTCATCTCTACCACTCCACTGCTGCTGTCTCCATATTTGACATCTCTACACTCGACTGAGGAAGCCTATACTCTGTAGGTAAAACATTTCGGAATATACTTAATACTTGCCCGTGTTGAATACCCTATTACATTAAATCCGAGACTATGTTAAAGACAAAGGACATGAATAAGAAAGATACAAAAGCAGACGGTCTAGGAAGGCACATGAAATGAAGTATAAATGAAAATTCGACAATGGGGAATATCATAGTGCACAACAATTGCACTTTTTCTGTATATCTAATTGAGGCGAGTGATTCTAAAAGTACATAGCCACACATAAGTTCTTGAAAACATATAAAGCGTAAAACTGGAAGATCAACGTTTGGAACTCTTCCAGATTCCACCTGTAACTTCTGATATTCAATTATATATCGCCATTACTAGTTATCAGTAACACAGCAGAGACGGCAGGTGGTGGCTATGGGCTGGGTTGGTTGGTAAAGTCGGTGTTTGAAGGTAGAAAATTACAAATTAGGGATTTGTGTATAACCTTAGAAGCGCATGGGAGTGCGCTTCTGAACGCCCATGTAACCTCCAATCGTCTTTGTATTCAGGGTACTGGAAGGTAAGTAGATACACATCAGAACAATTATCATACATTGTTTAACATATGTGTAAATTACCTAAGATAACCCCAAAAAATGCCAAAGTTACAGCAGAAATCAGTCATGATTATAACTTTAAAAATTAAAACTGCCAAGTACTCAGCTGTGTGAAAATCAGTAACAGTACAAGGATATACAATAGGAATAAAGTGAAATGAGTTATTTAAATGAACATTAAAGAGAGGATCAACTTACAATAATATAATAGTTATACATTTGCTTGCATCTTCATTCATTAGATACCTTTTAACTCTCTCTATCTATATATCTATCTATCTCTCTCTCTCCCTGAACTGGCTCATGCTAGAACTGGCTTTGACATGTAGAGGCAATTCGTTCCACTCTTTTATTGTTGTATAATAAAAGCTGTTTGAGACCTGACCACTTACTGTAGGTACTACAAAATTGTGTTCGCTTCCCCAGGTACCATACATGTTTATAATCTGGACACTGCTTGTGAGCAATTTTTTTAACATAATCTAACTTCAGTTGATTTGCTCTGTCTTCAACATTCAGCATATCTAGCAGTGTGACGCAGAAGGTGGAAGAGGAACGTGAAGGGGGGAGGGACAGACATTGGTACCTGCCAAGAAAATAAGAAGATATGAATGGTTAGTTGTGTCCTGTGATGGAGGGGCAGTGTGGGTACAAATGGAATAGCCGGTGTAGATATCAGTAGTTGAGATAGATAGACTATTAGATAAAGAGACAATAAGTTCGTAGGTTGTTTTGGAAACAACTCAGATAGCAGAGGGCGAAGAGTTAAGAGCGTCTTAGGTGAAGACTTCATCAGCGTTCAACATTAGGGTGATTGTTAGATTTTACTAGGTTTTGAATGAATGGTTTAGTAAACTGACAAGTTAATAAATGAGAAACTTGTGCAACATTTGGGTATCTATTCTGGAAACGTTTCAGCAGCGAGTGGCTTCCTCAGTCTAATACAGAGACTGATGGAAGATGAGGAAATTCAGGTAATCAATTCCTCAGCCCGGAGTCAACGTGTGAGTCCATCAGTCTTTTTATCAAGATTGATGGACTCGCACATCGACTCCAGATTGAGGGACTGATTACCTCAAACTTCTCCTCTTCCACCGTTCTCTGTATCGGACTGAAGAAGCCACTGGCTGGTGAAACATTTCCAGAACCAAATGTGTTGAAGGTGTCGGGCAGCTCTGGCAAATCTCTGTTAATTTTCCGTGGAGCTGCGTCACTGCCATATTATATGACCGACCTTATATTTGTTCTTTCTTGGCGGAAAAAGGGACTGACGGGAATACGCAGGGTGTAATGTGTCTCATAAAAGTCAACTTCGGTTATAGTGTAATGTAGCTCGAGGGAATTGTGAATGTCGGAGTCACATTCTGTAAATTCTTTTTGCATGGTGACGACAGTGCCACAGCTCGACTTGTGTTGTTACTGGAGCTTTGCCAATATTGCGAATATGCAGAAGGTTGTTGTTGGCCTGGTCAAGGTTAATTATGGTGACAACATGCACTTCACTCTTTAGGGCTTGGCAGGAAGAATGTTAGGTTGACGGAGGTCAAGATTTCTTTGCTTATACGAGGGTCTGTATAGCAAATTGTGGGTTTGTTGGTTCAGTGGAAAAAATTGTTCAGTTTTTGCTTTCTAAATACTCTGTTTGGGAGGAGGTTTTAAGATGTGTTTCCTATAACGTGTATGAGAATGTACGTGAGCTGTATTATCAGTATTGTGTATCACGTATATCGAGGTCTTTTGGGAGATGTTCTTGAGCAAGCCTGTCCTTGAGCAAGCCTGTCCTTCAGCAAGCCTGTCCTTGACATACAAATGATCCGAGAATTGTTAGTACATCATGGGGTAAGCCGGATCCATGGTCAAAATAAAGCGGGACAAAGATACCAGATGGGATAAGTAGAACACCGTATTCAGTCTACAAGTGATTTCCCGATGGGATGAGTAAACAGTGTCGTAGTCAGGTAGTGCCCAGAAAAAGAAGAGAATGTCTCATTTATCCTGAGGTAAAATATAGTGGGTGGGAGAGGGAAGGGAAGTAGCTCCGAGAACAATGGAAGAGAAACCGTGTCTCCACCCTCAACCACGGTTACCTCCACCTCCTGTGACAGGTGGTGTTGTGGTTCCCTGACAACCACCTCATACTCTACCTGGGACAGATCACCAAGATGGCATCTTCAGAACTGACTGAACAAGGCTTAGCAAAACCACCTGTTTAGAATTTAGACGAATTTCAGTTAATGAAGATGGTGGAAGAACCGGTAAGAATGCCGCCAGGAGTCATACACTGTCAGTGTAGCTGATGGAGAGCCTTGGTACACTATACTCATGTCAGTGTAGTTGATGGAGAGCCTTGGTACACTATACTCATGTCAGTGTAGTTGATGGAGTGCCTTGGGACACTATACTCATGTCAGTGTAGTTGATGGATAGCCTTGGTACACTATACTCATGTCAGTGTAGTTGATGGAGTGCCTTGGTACACTATACTCATGTCAGTGTAGCTGATGAAGAGCCTTGGTACACTATACTCATGTCAGTGTAGCTGATGGAGAGCCTTGGTACACTATACTCATGTCAGTGTAGCTGATGGAGAGCCTTGGTACACTATACTCATGTCAGTGTAGTTGATGGAGAGCCTTGGTACACTATACTCATGTCAGTGTAGCTGATGAAGAGCCTTGGTACACTATACTCATGTCAGTGTAGCTGATGGAGAGCCTTGGTACACTATACTCATGTCAGTGTAGTTGATGGAGAGCCTTGGTACACTATACTCATGTCAGTGTAGTTGATGGAGAGCCTTGGTACACTATACTCATGTCAGTGTAGTTGATGGAGAGCCGGTACACTATACTCATGTCAGTGTAGTTGATGGAGACCTTGGTACATTACTCATGTCAGTGTAGTTGATGGAGAGCCTTGGTACACTATACTCATGTCAGTGTAGTTGATGGAGAGCCTTGGTACACTATACTCATGTCAGTGTAGTTGATGGAGAGCCTTGTACACTATACTCATGTCAGTGTAGCTGATGAGAGCCTTGTACACTATACTCATGTCAGTGTAGTTGATGGAGAGCCTTGGTACACTATACTCATGTCAGTGTAGTTGATGGAGAGCCTTGGTACACTATACTCATGTCAGTATAGCTGATGGAGAGCCTTGGTACACTATACTCATGTCAGTGTAGTTGATGGAGAGCCTTGGTACACTATACTCATAATTTAGTGTTCCCGACCTACATTTTTAATCTTCATTATCTGAGGAATAACGCTTGTGACAGATCTATGTCGCCATCTTTATCTCCCTCTCTTTATCTTAGTGAGTAATAGTCATTATCTGAAATCAGCAACTTGTATTAAAGACTTTTAATATATTTTTTCTTTAAATAAATGAGTTATATTTTTTAAAAGAGAAGGAACGTTCATAAGACCAACTTCTAGCTTAATTTTTATTTAAAAAATTGAATACAAGGTAGGTTATAGGTGTATGTTATAGGTTGAGTTATAGCTAAGAGGATAAACATACTAGGGGGTTGCAACCCGTCCTTAAGTACACCGCTCCTTTTATAATGCAATTAAACTCGTCACTTGCTGAACGATCTAGGCAATTTACTTAACTAAATATTAGTTATTTTTCACTTGAATTGGTTAAGATACTTCAGTTAAATCTAAATTTCCTTCGGTTAATTTAACTGGAAATAATAAGCTCATTATACAAGTTGAGAAGACTGACTGTTTACCAGGTGATGCAAGGTGAAATGTTGAGCATAAAACTAGATAGTTTATACGAGGGTATTGATACGTTATTGCTGTTAGATGACGTGTGATACGTTAGATGACGTGTGATACGTTAGATGACGTGCCATAACTTCCACG